>CAUYLG010059431.1:0-93000 GCA_963573385.1 Cacajao melanocephalus | reverse complement strand
GATGTGTGTGTGAGGCTGTGTGGTGTGTGTGTGTGTGTGTGTGAGGCTGTGTGTGGTGTGTGTGTGTGAGGCTGTGTGTGAGATGTGTGTGTGAGGCTGTGTGGTGTGTGTGTGTGTGTGTGTGAGGCTGTGTGTGTGTAGTGTGTGTGTGAGGCTGTATGTGTTGGATGATGTTCCCGGCTGTGTGTGTGTGTGAGGCTGTGTGTGTGGTGTGTGTGTGTGGTGTGTGTGTGGTGTGTATGTGAGGCAGTGTGTGTCAGATGATGTTCCCGGCTGTGTGTGTGTGTGAGGCTGTGTGTGTATGGTGTGTGTGTGTGGTGTGTGTGTGTGTGTGTGTGTGTGTGAGGCTGTGTGTGTGTAATGTGTGTGTGAGGCTGTATGTGTTGGATGATGTTCCCGGCTGTGTGTGTATGTGGTGTGTGTGTGTGTGAGGCTGTGTGTGGTGTGTGTTTGTGAGGCTCTGTGTGGGGTGTGTGTGTGAGGCTGTGTGGTGTGTGTGTGTGTGTGTGTGAGGCTGTGTGTGTGGTTGTGTTTGTGAGGCTGTGTGGTGTGTGTGTGTGAGGCTGTGTGTGGTGTGTGTGTTTGTGAGGCTGTGTGTGGTGTGTGTTTGTGAGGCTCTGTGTGTGTGGTGTGTGTGAGGCTGTGTGGTGTGTGTGTGTGCAAGGCTGTGTGTGTGTAGTGTGTGTGTGAGGCTGTATGTGTTGGATGATGTTCCTGGCTGTGTTTGTGTGAGGCTGTGTGTGTATGGTGTGTGTGTGTGTGGTGTGTTTGTGTGTGTGTGTGAGGCTGTGTGGTGTGTGTGTTTGTGAGGCTCTGTGTGTGTGGTGTGTGAGGCTGTGGTGTGTGTGTGTGTGGCTGTGTGTGTGGTGTGTGTGTTTGTGATGCTGTGTGTGTGGTGTGTGTGTGTGAGGCTGTGTGTGTGGTGTTTGTGAGGCTGTGTGTGGTGTGTGTGTGTGTGTGAGGCTGTGTGGTGTGTGTGTGTGTGAGGCTCTGTGTGTGTGAGGCTGTGTGTGGTGTGTGTGTGTGTGTGTGAGGCTGTGTGTGTGTAGTGTGTGTGTGAGGCTGTATGTGTTGGATGATGTTCCCGGCTGTGTGTGTGTGTGTGTGGTGTGTGTGTGGTGTGTATGTGAGGCAGTGTGTGTCAGATGATGTTCCCGGCTGTGTGTGTGTGTGAGGCTGTGTGTGTATGGTGTGTGTGGTGTGTGTGTGTGTGAGGCTGTGTGTGTGTAATGTGTGTGTGAGGCTGTGTGTGTGTAGTGTGTGTGTGAGGCTGTATGTGTTGGATGATGTTCCCGGCTGTGTGTGTGTGAGGCTGTGTGTGTATGGTGTGTGTGTGTGTGGTGTGTGTGTGTAGTGTATGTGTGAGGCTGTATGTGTTGGATGATGTTCCCGGCTATGTGTGTGTGTGTGGTGTGTGTGTGTGAGGCTGTGTGTGGTGTGTGTGTGTGAGGCTCTGTGTCTGTGGTGTGTGTGTGAGGCTGTGTGGTGTGTGTGTGTGTGTGTGAGGCTGTGTGTGTGTAGTGTGTGTGTGAGGCTGTGTGTGTTGGATGATGTTCCCGGCTGTGTGTGTGTGTGAGGCTGTGTGTGTGTGGTGTGTGTGTGTGGTGTGTGTGTGTGGAGTGTGTGTGGTGTGTATGTGAGGCAGTGTGTGTCAGATGATGTTCCCGGCTGCTGGGGCTGTTGGATTCTGTGCAGATTCACAGCAACGCCTCACTGCCCTGTCACCTGCTGTGACGCTGACGTTGGGCCCCTGATGGGTCAAATACTGGGCCTTAGTGTGTGGCCATAGTGCCTCGAGGCACTGTAGGGTCAAGGTTAGGGTCAGGGTTAGGGTCAGGGTCAGGGTCAGGGTTAGGAGGAGCTGGGCCTGAGAAACAGGGAGGTAAGGCCTCCCTTGGGAAGGAAGGGTTTTGTTTACTGTTTACATTTTGTTTAGGTGTCTTGTTTTGGTAAACAGTCGAGAGATCCCTTGTCCCACAGGGAGACCTTACCTTGTCCCTCGCACTCTCTGTGCATCGAACACCAGCATGCAGCAGGCTCACTGCCCAGGCGGCCGCTGGCCCAGCGGGAGCACAGGTGCAAAACCACACCTGGGGCCATGCACACAGCTGAGGCCGGACAAGGGCTCAGAAGGAACACAGCACAGCCCTGCACTGACACGGACAAGCTCTAGGGTAGACGGTAGTAGATGCAGATGCTGCAATTCACATATAAAGGGTGGAAACGTAAATGCTGTGTGTGCACATCTGCTAGTTTATTCATAGCATATCTCCTGAGGGAATCACAGAAAACTGAAAGTCACCTGCCTCTAGGTAGAGAGGCAGCCTGAAGACACTTTCCTCTGAGTTTTGAACCAGGCAAGCATTCAACTAGCCATTCAAAACACCGACACATAAAATGCAAAGCCCCCAAACTCCTTTCTCAGGCCTTTGCAGTGGAATAAAAACGCAAGAAAAGCAGGACGTTTAGTTCTGATTCTTCCCTAGACTGCCCCACCCTGGGGACCGCATTTGCAGCTGTGTGGCAAAGCAATTTTCTCTCTTTACATAATGTGACAAATACGTCACCGACACAAATCTCTCAAGTGAACAGACTGAGGAGCATGTACGTCTCATGGCCCACCCCTGGAGGAACCAGCTTTGGAAGCGTCTCAGGCCTTCCTGGCCCCCAGCGTGCACCCCGCACCATCCTCCCTGGCCCCTAGAGATGGCCGCCCTTCACCTGCAGACCTCAGCCTCACCCTGTATAAAGCTCAGTCTTCCTGGGCTGCTACGAGAACCCGCTGTGGACACAGCATCAGCCAGGGCGCTTCCACGTCCCCCCACGGGACTTGGGGACCTGGGTGAATGCTGAACGCGCAGAAGCTCATGTGGCTTGCTGAGCCGTGAGTCCTAAGCCCTTTGTCTCTGCCTCCAGGGTCTCGTGTCTTCTTCCAGGGTCCACGAAGGAGAAATGCGTTGTTAGCCTGCGGGAAGTAAAATCGAATCCCCTGCACTCATATATTGGGAGGATGAAAACCGAGGCGTGGAATTGCTCAGCCAAAGCGCAGGCGTTTGTCATGTCAATAGTTGTTACCAGACCTCCCGGCGTAAAGGTTAAGGTTTGAGTTCCTTGTCAGCGCCTCGTCCCCACGCCCCAGCACGTCGTGTATTTCAGATACTGGTGATTGTAATTTGCCTTCTTGTGCCATTAGTGAGGTTTAAAAGTACTTTTGATTTTACATGTGGTGTTCCTTGCCGTGCAGAAAAAAATTGAATTTGAATTTGTATGAAGTTGAATTTGTCACTCTTGACTTTTGTGGCTAATCTGACATCATGATTAGGAAGAGCTCCCCTGCTTCAAGTTTACAGGAGAATATTCCCCTTAGTTCTTCAAATACATTCCTTAAATTATAGGCATTTATGCTTGAACCTTTTCAGCACATGGGGAAGAAAGAGGAAAAAAGAGGGAAAAAAGAAAACCAGTTGTGATGTGAGGGGCAATGAAAGACAGGGAATGACTTGAATAGCCGTGAAATGTTTTCACACTCAGACACACGCGCCCTCCGCCGCACATGCTCAGCAAGGTGACGGAGGCTGGCGCGTCCGAGCGTGGGCGTCTCTGGGAAGCCTGCGTGTCTTTCTCCTAGAGGGGCTGCTGGGCACGTGCTGGGCTCCTGGGCATTTACTCAACATCAAAGCAGCGTTTAGGCCTCTAGTTTCCCAGTGTGTTTTGAGTTAGGGGTGCCCATCCTGCAGCCCCTCCTGGGGTGGGGGCCCCCTCCGCTCTGGCCTTCCCAGCTGTGGCCCCTGATGCACCTGAGGGCCATGTCCAGTGCTCTGGTCTGGCTGGCTCTTCTGTGGTGATGGGGGATGGGTCTGTATGTGCCCCGAATTTCATCTGGAAGGGGTGGCTGGTAAAGGCTGTGGATGGTGCCATCAGAGGTGGAGTTGGTCTAGAACCTGCTCCTGAGAGGCCCCCACAGGCACTGAGTGCAGGGGCAGCTGACGTGGAGGAAGCTGGGTGGCCGGCTGGACGGCCCTCCCCTTGGCGGTGCCCTTGACTCCTGCTCAGCCTCGGTATCCTTTGGGTGACACGGGTGATCCTGAATCCACAGCGCTCTTCCAGGAGTGAATGCCCTGTGCCATCGGCAACCTGTTTGATGCTCCTCGTCTTCTGGGATCCCCAGAGTTTTCTGCAGGGACAGTACCTTCAGCTCATGACACCGTGGAAGCCATGGGAATTCCCGTTTTTTTGTGGGAATTTAATCTTTATTGGTATATAATTGAAGTACACGTATTTCAGTTGAACTGCAGATTGAAGGTGTGCTGTTGGGTCCGTTTTGACATTTGTGTACACCCGTGAAGCCGTCACCAAAATCCAGGCAAAGTGTTTCCATCACTGCACAAGCTTCTTTGTGGCCCTTAATTCCTCCCCACCGTAATTCCTCCCCTCAGCTCTGCCCCAGGCAGCCTCTGATCTGTTTCCTGTCGGTGTAGGTGGTTTGCCTGTCCTGGCATTTTGTGGTCTGTGTGCATTTGGCATAAAGGTGCTGGGATTCATGCGTGTTTCTAGCATCAGCCATTTGTTCCCTTTTTATTGCTGTGAGCTGTTCCGTTGTATGGATAGACCAAATCTGCTTATTCACCTGCAGATGGAAGTTCAGGTTGTTTTCCATTTTGGACTATTACAAATACAGCCACCACGAACATTTTCGTACAAGTCTGTATGTTGTTGTGTCTCTTGGATAGAGGAGTGCAGGGGTGCAGTTGCTGGGTGACTGTTTAAGTCAGTGCTGTTAACTGTTTTCCAAGGCCGTCGGGCCATTTCCCACTCCCAGAAACTGTGTGTGTGTGAGAGTCCCAGCTTCTCTGCACCTCCACTGGTGCCTGGTGTGCTCAGGCTTCCTGGTTTTTGACCATCCTCATGGGTTCGTGGTCCCTCCTCAGGGTTTTAACGTGCACTTCCCTAATGACTAACGGTGCTGAGAATACCTTACGTGCTTCTTCGCCCTCCACGTATCTTGTCTGGTGGTGTCTGTTTAAATCATTGGCCATGTTCTTATTGGCTTCTTTGTTTTCTTATGATTGAGTTGTAAGAGTTCTCTACATATTCTGGATATAAACCCTTGTTGTGAATATTTTCTTCCAGTCTAAGGCTTATCGTTTTCGTTTTCTTACTATTGACTTTCAAGAGACATTTGAAAACCTTTTGATGAAGACCAACTTGCAGGCTTTTTTCTTTTTGTGTTCTAAGAGTCTTGGGACTACCCCAAGGTCTGAAGGATTTTTGCACGTTTTCTTCTAAAGTTTTATAGCAATCTGAACCACCTTGAAGTCTACACTCCTTTTTGAGTTAATTTTTGGGCATTACCTGAGGGTAGAGCTGGTGTCCATTTTTTTCATGGATATACAGTTGATCCAGCACCATTTATTGAAAAGATTTTCCTTTCCCTGTTGAATTGCCTTAGTATATTAGGAAGACCCAAGAAAAACCAGTGTGTCTATTTCTAGACTCACACCATTCTTTTCTATTCATTTGTATTTCTATGTTTTCTCTAATAACCAAATCATCTTCAGTTGTAGCTTTAGAGAGGGCCTAAACTCAGTACTTAGGTAAGTCCCCAGCAGTGCCCTTCTCTTTAATCTATTCTAGGTCCTTTGTATTTCCATGTAAATTTTAGAATCAGCTTGTCAGTTTCTGTAGAAATTCCTGTTGGGGTTTGAATTAGGATTACACTGACTCCATAGATCGGTTTTGGGGAGAATTACCATCTTAACAATACTGAATCATCTAGTCCAAGAACATGGTTTATCTGTCCACGTATTTAGGTCTTTAAATTCTTCTCAGCTCTGGTTTGGGTGTCTTTTGTTAGGTTTGCTCACAGGCATGGCATATTTTGGGGCTTCTCTTTCTGCCTGAGCTGGCTTGGGGTCCCTCCCACACCCATTTCTGTGCTGACGGCACTGGTGAATCCTCCTGGAGTCTCCTCCGCCCTGGAGTGAACTGGAGCTTCTCCTGCATGGTTCTGGACCTGGCGGTTCCTGTCCGTGATTAGCGAACTCCTGGCTGTCCTCTCCCCACTGCCGTCCGCCACCTCGCCCATCTCTCTGGCGCGCCCCCTCTGTGGTGTCTCCCAGCCGCTACCTGCCCACTAGGTGCTCCCCTTGTGTTCTGGGGAGGCCTTGGGTAACCTTCACTGAGAAGTGGGCCCCTCCAGCCAGGGGATGGCAGCGCACCCGAGAGCAGGTCCAGGTCATCCCCGGATTCTCCCGCCTATTTTTAAATTTTTGGTGGGGATGACATAAAAAAAAAAAAAACCGGAAAGTGGAAAGAAAGACAACCAAAGATAACACACAGGATGGGAGAAAATAAATACAAATCATGGACGCATTAAGGGCCTGGTATCTAGAGTACACAAAGAATTCTTACAACTCAGAAAGAAAAAGATAACCCAGTTTTAAACTGGGCAAAAGACTTGAATAGCCATTTCTCCAAAGAAAATATAAAAATGGACAACAAGCATTTGAAGAGGTGCTCAACATCATAAGTCATTAGAGAAATGCAAATCAAAACCATAACAAAATACCACTTCACACCCACCAGAATGGCTGTCACCAAAAAACAGAAAATAGTAAGTGGAGGTGAGGATGTGGAGAAGCAGGAGGCTGGGCACATTGCGGGTGGGAAGTAAAATAGCGCAGCCACGTGGAAAGCAGCTTTGTGGTTCAAAAAATAATGAAACAGAATTAACATATGATCCAGCAACTCTACTGCTAACTATATGCTCAGGAGAATTGAAAGCGTAAGTTCAAACAGAATCTTCCAGATGAGCGTTCACTGCAGCGGTATTCACAGCAGCCAAACAGAGGAGACAATACAAACATGCTTCAGCATGTGGACGGATAAACCAACGTGGCCTATCCATACACGGGAATATTACTCGGCCATGAAAAGGAGGGAAGGAGGCACTGGCACCTGGGACAAGGTGGATGAACCTTGAAAACGTTGTGCTGTGAGAAAGAAGGCAGACACAGAAGGCCACGTCTCGATTCCATTTCTGTGACGTGTTTTTAGTAGGAAGCTCCATGCCAAGAGCTGACTGGGCGCTGCCAGGGCTAACAGAAGGGGAATCTGGAGAGACTGCTGATGGGAAAGGGTTTCCTTCAGGGCTGGAACCAGATAGAGGTGATTTTGCACAGCTTAGTGACTGCCCTAAATGTCATTGAACTGTTCACTTTTAAATGGTTAGTTTTGTATCATGTGGATTATATCTCAACTGAAAAAGCTAGCTCTGGGTTGGGCGCTGTCAGGCTGCTCTGTGACTGGCTTATGGCGGAGGTCTTTAGACAATGAGAGATGGAGTTTGTGCCGCGGGGTTCCTGACAGAACATTGTTTCAGACTTACAACTTGCACACGTCAGCTCACTCATGAGCGCAAACACCATAGAAAAATAAGGGATTTCTTGACAAAAGAGACCCAAACCCCTGGAAACAACAGGCTCACTCCTATATGTGCCCAGGTCCCAGGAGGGTTAGTGGAGAAAGTCAGGCAGGCACCCTCGTTCCTGTGGTCCTCCCGGTAACGCGCCCTTCTCAGTCTCCCCGCGCAGCCTCAGTGGACTGCACACTGGCTGCCATCTTTTCTTTTCAGATGAATGTGTGTGGAAATGATATCTAGAATGAGATGTCAGTTGATGTGGTTTCTGTGCAATGATGGTTAAATGGGTCAGCCATAGGGGACGGTCACTCTGACGTTAAAAGGGTCATCTGTAGAGGACAGTCATTGTGAGGTAAAATGGGTCAGTTAGGGGACAGTTACTCTGAGGTTAAATGATCAGTCATAGCGGACAGTCACTGTGAGGCTGAATGGGTCAGCTGTAGGGGACGGTCACTGTGAGGTTAAATGGATCAGCCATAGGGGACGGTCACTCTGAGGTTAAATGGGTCAGCTGTAGGGGACGGTCACTCTGAGATTAAATGAATCAGCCATAGGGGATGGTCACTCTGAGGTTAAAAGGGTCAGCCATAGAAGATGGTCACTCTGAGGCGAGAGGGTCACGTCAAGCTCCTGTCATTTTAAGGTAGATTGGGTGACTGGGGTCAGCGCCTTCCCTCTCTGGGCTCCATGGTGTGGGAGACCCACAGGATGGTCCCTTTTTGTGGGTAGAGCAGGCCTGCCATGGCTTATTAGGAGAATGAGTGACGGCCCTCACTGCCCCTTTGTGGGGCCCCAGAGTGGCAGGAACCTTGTCTCTTTTGCCCTGGGGGGTCCCTGAATATTCTTGAGGCACGGGTGAGCTGTGCTTCGCTGGTGTGTGCTGTGGGTTTTACTGTCTATGTCTTGAGGCACGGGTGAGCTGTGCTTCGCTGGTGTGTGCTGTGGGTTTTAGTGTCAACATCTTGAGGCACGGGTGAGCTCTAGGCCTCTTCCCACCTTTTGTCCTGGGGGCAGTTCAGATGCTCCTAGTAAGGTGACTGCAGAGAACAGTTCTGCTGGAGAAGCCCATCTGACCCAGGCTGTTTCCCCACAGGAGGCCTGCCATGGGGGTGGAGAAGTCCAACCCCTCCAAGCGGCACCGGGACCGCCTCAATGCTGAGTTGGACCACCTGGCCAGCCTGCTGCCATTCCCACCTGACATCATCTCCAAGCTGGACAAGCTTTCTGTCTTGCGCCTCAGTGTCAGTTACCTCCGGGTGAAGAGCTTCTTCCAAGGTAGGAGTCTCACCTGTGCCCATCTGTTCACCTGAGTCAGGCTGGGTCTCCCCTGAGTCCTCCTGGATCCACCTGGATCTTACCTGTGCCCAGCTTGTCTCCTCTGAGTCCAGCTGGGTCTCCCTGGGGTCCACCTGGCCAGGTGAAGTGTGTCTGGTGGGCTGTACCATGTGCACTCCCTTCTTCCCCTGTTGCCCCCGGAATCACCTGGAGATTTGGCCCCTGGCTGGGAGCTGGCAGGGCTATGGATTTTCCTGGGGCCAGGTCAGGCCCTGGCTGTCTTTGACACTCTCAGGGTGGGGGTCTCACCCCACTTTGCTGGGATGGGTCAGTTTGCGCCTCTGGTTCTGGGTTCACTGAGGCTGCCCAGCTCCTGTGGGAGGGACTAGGGCTGTTCCACTGCTGGGCCTCACTGGGGCTTCCCCATCCCCCAGCTCCAGGGAATGGGGGTCGGCTTGGTGGATGAGCAGGGCCAGGAGGCTGAGGTAGGACTCAGGGGCTGCCCTCCGTGGGGAGGGGCTTCCGGGGCTCCTGCATCTCCGGTGGGGCCTCCCCAGGCCTGTGCCCTGTCTGTCCTTGGACGTGTGGCATTTTGTTAGATTTCCGGTTATTGCTACCCTGGGAGCTGGGATCTCTTCAGGGAACTTGAGGTGTAGACTGTGGGGCCTTGGCGTTGTGGGAGGGTGGGAGAGAAGCTGCTTCCAGCTTCTGTGTTGGGTGACATGCCCGCACATGGTTTGATTGCACCACTTTTAGAATTAAAAACCTGTCATCAGCAGCATGTGGCAGTTGTGCCCAGTGCCTCATCTCCTGAGTTCTGAGTCAGGGTGGGGACCTCCTCTCTGGGAGGGTGTCTGTCTCGGCATAAGAGAACCATCTCTCGCCCTGTGCTGAACACTCCCCAAAGAAAGGCCGTGACATAACAGGGAGGAGGCAGCTGTCTGCAAGTGGGAAAGACGAACCTCACCAGAGCCAAATCAGCTGCATCCTGGTGACGGGCATTTAGTTCCACAACTGTGGGAAAACCGATTCCTGTTGTAGTTGTATGGCAAGATCACTCTTATTTTATGAGCTGATTTTACTTTTCCTACCTCTTTTAAATGCTTCTGAAAGATGAACCTGGCCAAGAAGAGCAGAGGCTCATTCACGCGTTCACTCACTCATTCCTGGTGCTTGAGTTTACTCCTGAAGGAAGGGTTGAGAGAAAACAACTTTGATTTTTCTCATATCTGCCCCAGCAAATGTCCTTTGTGGACTGATTCTCCTTCTGTGCTCAGAAGAAACTGGGATAACCTCTAGACTTTTCTGGTCCCTTCTAGGTAATTCAGTGTCTTCCACTCATGTGGCCCAAGCAGGCTGGGCTTGGTGATTAGTATAGGTCCAGCAAAACAGTTAAAACTCTACAGTCTTCCTGTGAACCTCTTCCTAATCTCACCTGGTGCTGTGGCAGCTGGGAGGCTGGGTGTCAGGCTGCTGCCCCAGGGGTCCTCCCCAACTGGTAGCTGTGGCTTCTGACCCTCCAGGGTGGGAGGAGTAAGAAGGATAAGAAGTAAGGACAGGACAGGTTCTGTATGGCTGGCATGGCAGAGAGCTGGCACATGAGGCTGGCAGGGAATCCAGGGGCCTCCTGGGACATTCTCATGGTCTCCTGAGTGACCGCCCTACCCTGGGGTGTCTCTGCCACAATTGGCCAACACAGGCAGTACATCCTTTCCAGCTGGTCCCTTACACTGACTTTCTTAGCCCAGATGACCATGGTACCTCTAGCCTCTTGCCACGGTCTGCCCTCACAGCTCCAGGAACAGACTTAAGACATCCCAGGCCAGTGTTCGGGCAGTACGACCCCACACAGCAAATGTGCCGCTTTGATCCACTGGGTTAGGGTTATTTCCACATGCAGCCCAGGTGCCTACTGGGAGCTCTAGGAGGTGCCTTTTGCCCTTTAGATTTCTTGAGAGTAAGAGAGACACCAGCTCTCAGTACCCCGACCAGCCTCAGGAGGCACACAGTAGGCCCTTGCAGGCCTTGTTAAATGTCTCTTGGAATGGAATGAGGAGAAAGCTGCCCAACCCCCTCATGGTGCGGGGGGGGGGGGTGGGGAGAGCACAGCCCCCCTCCCCCAAAGAAGCCCTCCTATCAACCTTGAACTTCTCTCATCTTCAACACCTTCTCTACCTAGGTCACCCAGAATTTCATATGGGAACAATTGGCACTTCTGGTCTTAGGGCCTCAGCTAAAATTCAGACTGGAAAAGTTCTGTATTAACATCCTGTCTAACGCAAGTTAAAAAAGAGCTGCCATGGTCCTTGCTTCCTGGTATTTAGAGTCTAATGGGAGAATATCTGCCACTTAATTCAGTCTCTTCCATTTCCAGTATATAACCAAGTCATCCTTCTACTGATAACAGCCAAAACTTTAAGAGAAGATATTTTAAGCCTTTAAAAATATATTTATGTGCTGGTAGGAAATTAAGCAATACTCAGAGACTGAAAACTAAGTGAAGTTGAGAATCCAGAGATAACTTTATTAAAGGAAATTATTAAAGATATACTTCATGCAGAAGGAAGAGAATTCCAGGTAGAAGATTTGAGATGCAAGAGGGAATGAAGAACAAGAAGGTGGTGACTATATGGGTAAATCAAATCAAATCAAACATTTACTGTATACAATAATAATGATGATATAAGAATTTAAAAAAGAGAAGTGTATAGTCATGATGTCATATAAATTTGAAGAGGGTGATGAGTTAAAAAGTTCTAAGATTCTCATATTAACTTTGGAGGATGGTTATCTAATACATAATAAAATTTTCAGGATAATCATCAACAGTAGAAATGGGCTTGAAATTTCAAACTAATGCAAAGAAAGAAGAATGAGAAAATGTAATCAATCAAAAGGAAAAGACAAGAAAGGGAAGGGAAAAAAGAAACACAAAAGAGGTGGAACAAAAATCCAAATATATCAGTAACTACAATAAATGTAAATGGAATAAACATAACAATCAAAAGATAAAGATTATTAAAGTGGATTACTATATGCTGTTTACAGAAAACACATCTACACTCTAAGGGTACAGAAAGAATGAAAGTAAATTGATGGGAAAGGGCATACTGGGGAAATATAAACTGAAAGAAATATGATGAATCCATATTAATGTAAAAAAATGAGTTTTGGGGGAAAAAGCATCACTGGAGATAGAGAAAATCACTACACAATGATTAAACAATTCATCAACCAGATAATGTAATTTTGAATTTTTAGGCTTCCAGTAACATAATTTCAAAATCTATAAAGCAAATATTGACAGAACTATAAGAATATATAAATTCATCATCAGAGAGAAATATTTTAAATACTGTAACTCAGTATTTTAAAGAAGAAGTAAACAAAAACCAATAAAGGTTATAGAATATTTGAAAAACATTAAAAAGAAAAAGTTAATCTAGTGGACAAACATAAAGCACCATACCCCCAAATTATAAAATTTGCATCTTTTCAAAGCCCACATGGAACTTATAAATATATGGAAACCTTATTGGCCAATAAAGTAAGTCTCTGTACATTTCAAAAGACAAAATAATGAAGACTTTATGGTGGGACCTCAATGCAAATAAACTAGAAATCTGTAACAACAATATAATTTGAAAACCCTTATATTTGGAAATAAATAAACACACTTGTAAATAACTCATAGGTCAAAGAAGAAAACATGATGTAATTTTAAAATATTTAAAATGTGTGGGATGTAGCCAAAGCAATACTTATAAATAACCTTAAGTGCTTATGTATAAAAGAAGAAAGGCTAAATATTGATGAGCTAAGCATTCAGTTAAGTAGTTCTGATAAAGAATAATAAAAAGAGAGTCAAATAAAGAAAATAATAAAAGAAGATACTGATGAAATAGAAAAGAAACATACAATAGAGTTCTTTTAAATGATAAACTTTACAAAGATCTGGTGAAACTGATCAAGGAAAAAGTAAGCAGCATTAGGTATATAAAGGGAGGCTATTATGAACAAATTAATGCTAATAAATTAAGTTTGAAAACATAAATTCTTGGAAAACATAACTTATTAAAACTGACTCAAGAAGAAATAGAAAACCTGAATAGTCATAGGACAATTAAAGAAATTGATTCAGTTGTTTAAAGTCTTTGCACAGAGAAAATGTAGGTTCAGATAGCTTCAAAGCAATTTCTACCAAATAGTAAAGAAAAAACAATTCCATTCTACTGAATCCTGTGATGTTGAATTGGAATTGGAGGTATTGGTGTGAAGTCATGGTTTTCAATATATAAAGAGAGACATGAATATGTGTGTAAAATGTGTGTACATTCACACCTCCCCTCCCACACATACACACTCTGTCCACTGAGAGGGCCTTGGAGCAGCGACACCCCAGCAGCAGCAAGCACACCTAACATTCAGATATTGATTTCTAAATGCTTCTTGCCCTTAAAAGGAACTAAGGCTTTTGAGCCTCTTTCAAGAGCTGGAGCAGAAAAAGTACAAGGTAAGTTTGTACTTATCTCATGCCAGAAAGCAAGGCAGTGCTCACCAGCGATGGAGATGTGTCACAGGACACAGAAGCTGTCTTGAATGGGCTCCCACCAGCCAAGTCTGGGACAATTTCAGCATTAAAATGAACAATGATAATAATGGATTATAACCCAGTTAATAAAATATGATTTTATAGGGCCACATTTATATAAATGAATAACTAAGTAAATAATAAGATAGATTTCTCCTCACAACGGGCTGCTAATTAATGACTATAAGAAGAGAGATGACTAGCGAGAAGAGGTGAATTACAAATCAAATTTGGTAACCACTACAGTCATAATCCAGGCAAGAAATAGCAACTGGTGCTAAAATTGGTGGTGAAAAATGGGGTGAGATGGGATTTTTATAGTCTTGAACAAAATATCTATTAATTACGAAGGAGAAAAGCCCAGCATTCACTGTCCTAAGTGATCAATCTGACCCTGCCAATAGTGGAACAAGCCAACATTTGCACCACACAATAGGGTATGTGAGTAGAGCACAGCATTGCTTTGTTGATACTCAGGCTGGAGGTGCATAACTTTGGTCTAATCACAAGGAAACACCAGACGGACCCAAACTGAAGGGCAGTCTGCACAATAACTCAGCTGTCATCTCCAAAAAATCCAGAAGGCCGTGAAAGCCAAAGAGATACTGGAAGGGATGGAGAGGTGGCAGGGACTAAGGCAGTGTGGCGATAGCTGCTGCCACGCTCCGGCACCACCTTGACTAAAAGGATGTCATTGGGACACTGGTAAAACTCAGCAGCATCCGTGGGCAAGGGGTATCTGGGTGTTTTATGTTATTCTTACAGCTTTTCTGTAAGTTTGCTACTGTCTCAAAACGTGAACAGGAGGAACAAGGAGCCTAGAATGGAGAAGTTGCAGGGTGTTTATATGAGCCCTGAAGTGAGTCCTTGGTGGGTGGCAGCAGAGTCCTGGCTTCTCCCGCGCAGTAGGAGCTGGGGGGAAGAGCAAGTGACCAGGGAGGCAGGGGGAGAACGGGAGGTCACGGGCATGCAGTGGGCCCTCAGCAGAGCCAGATGTGGGACAGCCTGGTGTGCACTTGTATGTTTGTGATGCGAGTCACGACTTAGTGCTTTTAGGAGCACTTGGCATTCTGGGCAGCTGGGCCTTTTGCAAAGAGAAATATAAATAACTGGCCTGGCGCGGTGTCTCACGCCTGTAATCCCAGCACTTTGGGAGGCCGAGGCGGGCAGATCATGAGGTCAGGAGATCGAGACCATCCTGGCCAACGTGGTGAAACCCCGTCTCTACTGAAAAATACAAAAATTAGCTGGGCGTGGTGGTGCGTGCTTGTAGTCCCAGCTACTCGGGTGGCTGAGGCAGAGGAATCACTTGAACCGGAGGCAGAGGTTGCAGTGAGCCAAGATTGTGCAGCTGCACTCCAGCCTGGTGTCAGAGCAAGACTCTGTCTCAAAAAAAAAAAAGAGAAATATGAGAATAACCACCTTCTTCACTGTCCATCATGACCTCCCTGCCCCACAGACAGGGTCTGAGCCACAGTGCGTGGTCAGGGGCACACAGGAGTGGGCAGTGGTGGCCGTGGGAACCAGACGAGCCACCCTGGGATCTTGGAAATGGCAGCACCAGGCAGTGATGCCACGTGGGCCTTGCTGGGGATGGCATTTGAGGCCTGGTGCCCCTGTAGCTTTGAAGGCCATGCCTTCCTGTGGGGCCTCTTGTCTTCACCCCTCAGGAGGCCTTCCCCGACCTCCCTTTTAACATCTCAGCCTCTGCCCCTCTGACCTGACACCGCCCCACCCCGCTCATTCTCTCCTAGTGCTTAACTTGTGTGCTGCTGGGTTCTGTCTCCCCTTCTCTGTTGTATGCCCAGGACAGGGGTTGGCAATGGCAGATGCTGAAGATGTGGATGACCACATGGGCAAACGAGGGCCCACGTTCTTCACGGCCCCATGCATCTGGGCACCGCAGGCCCTGAGACTTTCTCAATTCGGTCTGCATCTGTTGACGGTGAATATTGCAGGACTTACGGCCGCTGGCCGCCTGTAGTGAAGTGTGACGACAGTGAAGGCAGTGGTGACTCACAGGCAGGTCAGCTCCATGTGGGTGTTAGTTGTGAATTCATGGTTACATAACTTCATAAATTTACTTACAAATTCATTACTTATAAACAAATCAGAGACGCTGTCTGACAGCTGAGCTGGCACTCCTCACTGACAAAGTTGACAAGCAGGCAGCATCCATACCTGTGGGAGGATGGCAGAGGACTCGGTGAGGGCTTGGCCCCCTCACCCGTGGCGGGAGAGGCCGGGGGGCTGCTCATGAAGGCTCCCTGGGCATGCAGCGTGGCACTGTATCCTGCCTGAGTGCGAGAGCCAGGGCGCTCTCCAGCTACGGCCATGCAGGGTTAGTGGCCTGCAGCGTGGCCTGCTCACTCATCTGTACACCTGTGCACCCTGTGCTGATTAGCTGAACATTTGTTTGTGAAATAACACCAGCACAGGTCTTTGGGTTTTGCTTTACAAAAGGTTTCTTGAACCCTCGGCTTGGCCCTGGTGTACTTTTCCTTGGTAAGTTGAAATGTAACAAGAATGCCCAAATCGTTGCTTCTAGCAGATGTTTTGCATCATGAAGAGAATATGGATTTGCAATGTGTGCAAGTATTCTTTTTTCTCCAAAGAGCTATTTTTGGTTGCATCTTCCACGATAACATGGGGTTCCAAGGCCAGGCTGTGTTTTCTCTGCAGGATGAGCGTGTGACTCTGGTGACCGCAGAGCCCCCCCGAGGCCCCCGGCTTCTGTGATCTCAGAAAGTGGTTAGAGGCGCATTCTCTTGACCAGAGAAACTCGTGGGCACTGCCAGCTGCTGCCTCCCCGGTCTTCACTGGCTCAGAGGAAATGCATTTTTTTGTGGTTCTTTTTGCACTGTATGAAAGTGTGAAATCTCTAAAGCTCTCTGGTGCTTTTTGAAAAATCTGGAAATTCTTGCTGTAGGAAATTCAACGACTTGATGCAGTATATGTCCTAAGGGTGCCCCTCATTTTATAAATATCGTGTCTGTGTGAAATGAGGGTGTTTATTTATACTCCTGATGCTTTTTCTTGTGTAAGGGAATTTGGGGCTTTGAAGGGCATTTTTAACCCCCTCTGCCCCATAAGCTGTAACTAAGGATTTTGGAAGAGTGCCCACCCACCCAGCACCTACTTGCTGGGACCCCTCCTCCCTTGCTGCTCCTCTCTGCCCTCAGTGAGAACCTCGAGTGCTTTCCCTCAGGCTGTTAAATGATGCCTGCCCATGTGTCAAGAGCCATGTGGCACAGTCATCCGCTTCTCACACCCTTCCTCTTCCCAGGCATTCTGTCTTAACCCCTAACCTGGTGACTGGTGTTTTCTGGGACCCCTGAGGACTCTCCAGAAGTCTTGCTGTGCTGGTCCCCTCCTGCCCACAGCCTGAAGGGGCAGCTTTGTCCCACAGGGTGGACTTGCCTGTTTTGCAAGGCTGGGCATGTGTTCCTCACAGAAGAACAGACCTACAGTGAGGCAAGCACGCAGCACAGCCGACTCAGGAGCGGAGGCCTCCCACAGCACGAGCCGGGGCCCAGCTCCCGGGGCTCCCTCTGTGGGCGCTGGCTTCGCTCTGAGTCTTTGTCGCCTGCCTCAGTGCTCCTGATGCCTCCTGGGCCCCTGGGGAGAGCTGTGCTTGTCCCCACACTCTGGTACAGACAGCCCCTGGGTGACTGTCCCAATGTCTCCTCTAAACCCTTCCTGTGCAGAAGCTGGGACAGAATTCCGTGTGTCCAGGTGCAGAGCACACCTGTTCAGAAGGTACCTGGGTGGTGAGGAGTTTCCTTTGCAAATAGAATTCATAGCCATCAAGAATCACTAAATGACATTTTCTTCCAGAATGTACATATTACAGTTCATCTTGAAAACGAAACAGTTTGTCATCCAGTTCTTGCGAAGTGAAGGAAGGGAGAGTTCAAATGCTTTGAAAGTTTGAAAACCTTGAGGCTGTGGTCCCCTAATTTGACGTAAAACTTGCAAAGGCATTTGTAGAAACAGTTGGGGTGTAGAAGTTGGGATCAGAGGTGAACGGGAACGTCTCGGCTCCGAGAGTGCTGCCCCACCCTCCTGGGCCCTCGATGGAAGCCCTGGTCATTTAGTCCCCGTGTTAGGATTCTACCACGTTTCCTGGATCCACAGCCATGTCAGGCAATTCTGGGGAGAGCAGGCATCGGGGGAGGGTTGGATGGGTGTCCCAGGCACCTTAGAGCGTCCCATCCAACTCCTGGAGGGGAGAGGCGCCTTAAGGGTCCCTCAGGAGGGAACCTGAGCTGGGAGCAGGGGCGAGTGAAATCAGGTTCAAGGGGAACTTTCACTGCCCAGGATCCTCAGAGTCTCACAGTGGGTGAAGCCCCAGGTAGGTGGCATGCTGGAGGGGGCAGCCCATGGGAAGGTGCAGGTGATGGGGGTGGGGTAGACTGCCCATGGGAAGGTGTGGGTGATGGGGTGGGGGGAACAGCCTATGGGGAGGTGTGAGTGATGGGGTGACAGCTCTTGGGAAGGCAAGGGTGACAGTGTGGGGAAGGTGCAGGTGTTGGGGGGCCCACGGAAGAGTGAGGCACGTTCCCATCACTCCCTGGATGGCTAGAGGAGGAAGTGGCCCAGAGGAGGGCTGCCTTGGAGGCACCCAGAGCATAGAGGCCAGGCCTGGTACGGAGCTCTTGGCCGACCTCAGGCCAGGCTTCATGGAGCATGTCAGTCAGCACTCTGCAGAAAAACAGAACCAGATACAGGGAGGTTTATTAGGAGGTGGTGGCTCAGACAGCTGCAAGCTGGAGACCCAGGCCGGCCGAGGTGTAGTTCAGTCTGAGCCCAGAGGCCTGAGGGCCGGGTGCTGGCGTCTGTTCCAGCCCGGGGCCAGAGAAGGGGAGGTGAGCAAATCTGACTCAAGTCATGAGTCAGGAAAAGGGGCGACAGCTCCCGCCTAGCTCTCTCCAGGGCCCCTGTGGACTGGTCGGTGCCCAGCCACACCGGGGAGGACGGCCAGCTTCACCAAGCCCACGGGTTCAAATGGGACCCCCACCTGTCCTGGGCCCACCTGTCCTAGACCCACCTGTCCTGGGCCCACCTGTCCTAGACCCACCTGTCCTGGGCCCACCTGTCCTGGACCCACCTGTCCTGGGCCCACCTGTCCTGGACCCACCTGTCCTGGGCCCACCTGTCCTGGACTCAGAAGGTGGCTCTGACTGTCCTTCCAGGACTGTGGAACTGACTCCCATGGCGCTGTGGAACCCCTCTGAAGTGGAATGCTCCCAGGAGCTGCAGACCGTCAGGCAGCTTTGCTTAGGAAGATTCCCTAGAGGGAGTCCTACGCCGAGTCTGCCTGGGGCCACCTGCTCCTCTCTCCCTTACGCCCGTCTGTGGAGCTCTGTCCCTTCCAACGAGGACGCTTAGGGTCGATGTGCCTGCTAAGGGCTGGGTGAAAATGATGGAGACAGGGATCCTGGGCCTTCCCCTCGTTTGGCTGCTTTCACCACTCAGGCCCTGCCGAGGGTTTTGCAGAGAGGTGGGGTCAGTCCTGCTGATAGGGACCCTCATGAAGCATCCATGTTCCTTACTCCTTCTCCAGCCCTCACAGGAAGGAAGCAGCAGGGTTTTTGCTGGCTGGGCCCCTCCTCCAGGCTTCCTGGATAGGAAGCAGTGGCGCTGCTCAGCACGCAGCCCCTCAGCGCCTTCCCTCCTCCCCTAGGGCTGGGGTGGGCTGGGGGCCACCCCTGCTGCTTCGGCTTCTGGGCCCAGCTCCCTGAAAGCAGACGGGATCGTGTTTCTGTGGACTGAGGCCTCACGGAGGCGGGTCCTCCTTCCCAGCCTCCTGACTGTCACCTGCCCCAAATCCAGCCTGGGCCCTGTCTGCTCTGGGGTGGGTCAGAGGAGACCTGAGAACTGGTGCAGCTGCCGGGTCCAGGCTGTGGTTTGGGTGAAGGACAAAGGGATGTCTCTTCTGCCCCCTTTCCCGGTTCTGTTTCCTCTGTTTCTTCATCTCTCCTTCCCATCCTCTTTTCAGCTCCCCCAGGGGTCTAGCTCCCTATCCAGCACTGAAGATCAGAAATGGACCTTACTTAGCCCTGTACACAGCAGGAAACTTCAGCTGCAGTCGCTGCACAGGGCTGGGGTGCGTGATCGCCAATGCAGGGCCGAGGCTGGGCAGCCCCAGGGCTGACCTCCCAGCCTCCATCCATACTGCCTCGCCTGCCCCTACCAGGGAATTGGCTTCAGGGGGCTGGGAGCAACGTGGCTGGGTTTCTGGGCATCACAGCATCATCCAGACCCAGAGCTGGACCCGCCTTCTGGCTCCTCTTTCTCCAGGGACAGGGGGTCAGACCGAGTCACAGGGCCAGATGCCCTCAGTGGGGGCCAGATGGGGTGGCCTTGGGTTCCCGGTGACAGCTTGCTCTGAGTCTCCTCTGTGAGAAGAAATGGAGGGCCTTAGCAGGGGGCAGGGGCACCCTTGGGATGCCTGAGCCTCCTACTCCGCCTCCAGCCCTGCTGTGGGACAGGGTCACCGGAGACCTCGGTGCTAACTTCACGTTCTCTATTCCAAACGAGCCTCTTTTTGGCTGCGGTGAACTCTCCAGCCGTGGGCGGAGAGCTGGGGATGGCCCTGAGAATCTCTAACATGGCAGAGGTTCCACGCTGTTGTCAGAGAGCCCCATCTCCGTTTCAGAGTTGAGCGGTTGCTGGCAGGACATGGAGGGTGCCCAGGCTTCAGATCCGGGTTCAGGCCCAGCGGTGTAGCCTGTTCACCTCTGAGGGGGTGGCCCTGCCCTGCCCTGCGCCCTATCTGATCTGACATGCAGCCCTCCAGCCTCTCGCTGCCTCGGGGTGGGCCCTGGGAGTGGCCCTGGCCGGACCCCTTCTCTGTAGGACCAGCAAGACCAGCAGGACCAGCAGGACCAGCAGGACCAGCAGGACCAGCAGGACCAGCAGGACCAGCAGGCTGGGCGGTGGGTGGGCGGCAGGGGACAGGTTGGCCTCTTTGGTCCTGGGGGCACAGAGATCCTGCCATCCTGAGCCTGCGGCCCCCTCCTCCTGTGCCTTGTGAGGGTTGCGGTGATAGGCCACCCTTCTCACCAGTGCCCAGGAGGGCCCCGTGCTCCCAGCTCCCTTCCTCCCCACCCCCTCACCACTGGCAACTGCGGTGGTGGCATATGGGTCTCCCCACATCACAGAGGAGAAGACTGGGGCTGGAGAGGTGGGTGTGGGGGCGCCCTCAGGTGGGAGCCCCAGGCGCGGGGGGGCAGGGGGACCTGGCGAGGCTGCGGCCTGGTCCCCCTACCTCGCCTCGTGTGCACCCGGAGCGCCCTTGGACCCCGGCACCCCCTCCCTGCCACGCGCCTGGTGCTCCTGGCGCTCCTGGGGCTCCTGGCGCCCTGCCCAGGAGGGCGGGGGCGGGGATGCTGCTCGCACGCGAGGCCGGGCGGGCCCCATCGCGTGACTGTGCCGGCGGCTGCGGGGGAAGTGGGGGGAAGTGAGTGGGCGCCCGCGGGGGGGCACGCGATGCTGGGAGGGGCCCCCGCCCCGCCCCTACGCGCTTCTCCTCTGGGGAAGAGGCCGGGCTGCCGGGTCCGCGGGGCGCGTTGCGGGTGGGGCGGGGTCGGCTCCACCGCGGGAGCGACCCCTGCCATGGGGTCTGGCGGCACCGACCGCCTGCGTGGCCGGGGTGTGTGCGCAGGTGACCCCGCACCGCCCCAGCCCCCGGACCTCGGCGGGGGTTTTGTGGCCGCCTCTCCTGGGAGCGCCCAGGGCCGGCGTGGGGCGGGGGGGTCT
This sequence comes from Cacajao melanocephalus, assembly GCA_963573385.1. Lineage (NCBI taxonomy): Eukaryota > Metazoa > Chordata > Mammalia > Primates > Pitheciidae > Cacajao > Cacajao melanocephalus. Next base: position 71,950 of record CAUYLG010059431.1, on the reverse strand, counting down.
CGCGGGGCAACCCCAGCAGCGCCGGCGTGGGCTGCTCCTGCCCGCGTCCCTCCGTGCGCTCCCCCAGGCCTGGGGTGCCTCCCTGCACTGGCTCCTTTGGGTCTGCGCTTGGGGAAGGGCCTTCAGCTTTCCGAACAGCGTGTTGTGTGAACTGTGGAGTCCCTGGCTGAGCCTGGGGGGCAGGAGGCCGTGGGGGTTTCCAGGTGGGAAGACGCCGCGCCTGCCCCAGGGGTGCCCCCACCTCGGTGGGCTGTTCCTGCTTCCTCAGAATAGTCCTGCTTTGTGGCAGAAGAAATGGGGCGTTTCTTGTTACATTTGGGGCGGTGAGCAGAAATCCAGTTCTCACCAGCTATGGGAGTTCAGGAAGCCGTGAGGGCTCAGAGACCAGGGTGGGAGGGGAACAGAGAGGCCTAGACCCAAGGCCACCGGTGCCACCGTCTCCGGGCTCCTGGCTGCCTCCCTGCCTCACTCAGGCCCTCGCCCCCCACGGACACCTTAGCTCGCCAGCACCTCTGCAGCTGGCACCCCAGATGCTGAATCAGTGGCTCCCAGCATGCCCTTTCCGGTGGAGGGGGGGTGCTGGCCCCACCCAGCTGTCGGTTCTGGGGTGACGGTGAGGGGTCTTCCTACCCAGTGGTCCTGGCCTGATGGGCAGCGGGTTCACCCAGCGTCCAGACCCCAGCTGTGCTCTCCAGGGCCTGGGGACACCACAGACGCCGGCCCAGGGACTTTGGGGTGAGGAGAGCTCGGAGGAAAGTGTGAACCACTTTGAGTAACAGGTGGATGCCTTGATGGAAGCCAGGAGGATTCCCGGGAGCAGGAGGCAGTGGCCCACGACGAGGTTCAGGCCACACTGCAGAACGCTCCCAGGTGACACAGTGCCACTTGCGCCGCAGGTTGGGAGGAAGTTCTGCCCACGCCGAGTGAGATGTTAAGCTTCTATTCAAGTGCTAATTCTGTTTCTTGATGATATACCCAGAAGCCTCAGATCATTTTGGGACTGTGATGGGCTACAGGTAGACATGAGCTTTTTGATGAGGCTCTGGGCCTCAGACTTGGTTTTCCGTGTGTTGGGCTCTTGCTGAGCATCGGCGTGGAGTCTGGGTCTGGCCCAGTGAGGAGTGAGGGTCGTGGAGGGGGCTGTGTCTCCCTAACCAATGGAACTGGGCGGATCCTGGACTGAGCCATGCCGGGACCAGCCTGCCCCTGAGTGGAAATCCCAGCACAGCATGCCCACTGAGAAAGATGGCCATGCTGGCCTTCAGGTACTGTGCGTGGTGACAGTTTTTATGCCATCTCAAGGTCAGAACCAGTGGCAAAGTGGCATCTGCCTGCGTGGACACCACCTGTGGCTTCAGCTGAGGATCTGGAGACATGGGAGCAGCAGGTGCCCCCCCACGGCCTCAGTGGGGGTGCTTCCATCCACGCACTGGGGCCAGCTGCTTGCTGGGAGGCCTCTCCCCTCTGCCCTCGGCCAGCTGGGAGGTGAACGACGTCGTCTGTCCTCCTGAGCTCTGCACTCAAAAGTGGAGAAACTGCCTCATCCTTGGGAGTGGGGGTGTCCTCGGGGGCTGCTCGCAGTCACCGGAAAAGGGGTGGCACCTGTCGCTGTCCTGGGCCTGTCTTTGCCCTGCTGTGTTCTGTGCCGCCCCTGAAGCCTGGGGCCAGGCCTGCTCCTCACCAGGGAGGGGCTGCAGGGGTTCCAGGAGGGAGTGGTGATATGGCTGTGCAGGGCACAGAAGACCCAGGTGGACGCAGGGACCTCAGCCCAGCCCTCAAGGGGGTGCAGCACACAGTGCAGTGGGTCTCAGGAGAGGGCCTGTGGGGACCCCCGGGTGGCTGCGGGGGGATCTGGCAGGAAGCTGGACTTTGTCCCAAGATGGGTGGGAGCCCTGGGGTATTGGGCAGGAGGAGACAGCAGTTTCTGTGGAGCAGAGTGGGGTTGGGGGCGTTCTCAGGTCAGACTCTGCCCCCACGTCCTGGTGTCCCCTGCCCCTCCTGGCTGACCTGGGGCCTGCGTCTCGTCGCCCCCGCCCCCTCGGACCCTCAGGGCTTTGCTGGGAATGCTGCGTGGCCTGCAAGGGGTCAGTGCTGCCCAGGCCAGGTGTCAGGCGCAGGCGTGAACCGTGGGGTGAACGTGGGGAAGCGTAAGAAAGACGCAGTGAAGCAGAGTGGCCAGGCCGGGGCTGGGGGTGCCTGACGTGTGTGTTCTTCTGTGACAGCTGTGCAGGAGCAAGGCTCACGGCAGCCGGCGGCCGGCACCCCCTCGCCCGGAGACAGCCGTCCTCCTGTAGGGTCTGCGGTGCTGGAGGGAAGGCTGCTGCTGGAGGTGAGTGCCACCCTCGGTTCCTCGGACACGTCACACTTGGTGCTCAGTGTCAGGAGGCCCTTAGGTTGTGATGTTTGTAACTATCAAGAAGCGTAGGCTCCAAAACGTGTTGAAGAAGGGTGTCCCTGGGTCGGGGTCCGCCTCTGCTGTGAGCCCCGTAGGCGGGGACAGAAAGGGCAGCCTGGGAGCTCACGGCCCCGTGCGCTGCATCAGGAAAGCATCCTCATGCTGCACGCTCTGCTCCTGCTTGTCAATGAGAGAACCTTGTGCAAAATTAAGCCTTTTTCCCCCAAAATGAAGGATTTGGCAAAGTCTGCGTTGGACTTCCCTAGTGTGGTTTCAATCTCGGGTGGCCTGTGTGACACCCTGGAAGCTGTGGGCCGGGGCAGGAAGTTCCATGGCGGGGGGGCTTTTCACCACATCTCCCCCTTCCCCCGTCTCTGAAATGCTGGGCTTTCCCATACCTGTAACTTGGGGTCTGTTACCCCTCTGGGAGGGGAGACTGCGGACCATTTTCCCAAACAAGGTAAGATGGTGGCACGGAGCCCTCCGGGTTAAATCCAGTCGCTGTTCTGAAGATGAAGGGGGTTGCTGCCTCCACCAGTGGCCAGAGAGATGTGGGCCCTGGGTGGTCCCAGGATGGGGCTGGTGGGCTTGCAGGGAGGAGGTGGGGGCAACATGGCACTTCCCAGGTAACAGGGTGGGCTCCAGCCGGAACTCAGGACCCCTGAGTGGGGCAGAAGGGCACCAGCCAACCCATTCCAGATGAGAGGGCACTGGGGCCTGGGTGGCAGGCTGCCCCACAGCCAGCAGCCCTGTCTCCCTCTGAGCTTCACACCCCCGGTGCCTGGAAGAGGCTCCCCGACCCCCTCCCCAGGTCCTCCCATGTGACTCCAGGTCACTTCACAACCCTCAGCTCGCTCTGCCCTGACCCACCTTGATGGGTCCTTGTGCCGGGGCCTGGGAAGCCTGGAGCCTGCGGGAGGGAGGCCTGGGCCTGGTTCCCTGCTGTGGGCTTCCTGCCCTGCTCCCAGCAGCGTGGGATATTTGGGAGCTACCCCTGAGGGGGGACTCTCCAAGGAGACTTTGGAAGAGGCATGGAGGCTGGGAGTCAGGGTCTGCCCATCTGCTCCGGGCCCTGTGGCCCTCCTGCTGCCCAGCCCAACTCCCCTGCCTGGCCAGAGCGGTGGTCACACCCTGATTTGCAGGAGGGTGAGCAGTTCCCGAAGTATCCATCCACTGCATCTGGTTCATGTCCTCTGGCCCACAGAAGTTCTAGAAGGTTGCTTAGATTGCAGCCGGTAGGGTATAGGGTAAGGGATCCTCACAGCACTGCCGGGGCAGTAAAGGGGATTATGTGCTCTTTTTGAAGCTTAAAAATATTCAAGTAGGGCCAAATAAGCAAAGCAAGCAACAAAACCAGCAAATCCCGGCTTTTACTTCTAATCTTCAGTCTCTTCACAATAAACTGAAGAACAGGAGAGGTTGACGGCAGGGCACCCTAAATCCATAAACAGCCCTGAGCTGGCACAGGCTTCAGAGCGCCTGCGGCCATGGTCTGTTGATTTAAGATGAGGAAGTTAAGGACTGGAGCCTCCACGTGCCCTGTGGGGCTGAGCTGAACCCAGCGCTTCGTTATTTTAGATGCTCCACACGTTCAGAGAGACCTTAGTAGTGATTTAGAAACAAACCCTGAGAGTGTCGTCTGGACCCAGAGTTTCTTTGTCCTGAGTTGATCAGGTGTTGGACTCCAAGCCCCCGGCCTTCCCCAGGGAAGCCAAGACAGACGGTCCACAGCCTGCAGCGACTGCACGTCTTGGCCGGTGCTAGGAGTGGGAGGGTGGAGGAGTGGGGAGAGCTGGGAGACTGCAGAGGGAAACGAGGAGGGTCCACGGATTCTGGAAATACAGCAGGTGAGCGCCTAGAGCAGGCCCCAAGCTCCCTGCATGATAGAGTCAGAGCAGATAGAGTCCTTCTGTTTTTTAGGTGGGCTACAGGGTCGTTGTGTTTAGCGTGACTCACTGGAGCCACGGACACGAGCTGTCTCTGGATAGGGTGCCGTCACTGACTGCTTAACTTAACTGGTACTAACAAAGCTAAAATCAAGTGTGTGGTAATGCAGGGTGCATTTTCTAACACTTACTTAAAAATCTGTGTGCACTAAAATTCATTCTTTCCGGCATTCAGTGGGATGCGAGTGCCACCGTCACGAAGACTCAGAGCCCTCCCCTCCCGAAACGTTTCTCCTCTGCTGCTGTTTGCAGTCACAGCCCCCTGCCCCTGGCTGCGACCATGTGTGCTCCGTCCCTGCAGCCTCTCCTGTGCCTCTCTCTGGGTGTCCTGCACGCGGAGTCAGATGCGCGACCTTTGGAGGCTGGTTTCGCTCAGCACAGTGCCGTTGGGGTTCGCCCATGGTGCTCCGGGCCACCAGCTGGTTTCTTGCTATTACTGCAGGCCGCTGGTTTGCTTCTTGTTATTGATGAGGTGTGGGCGGAGTCCATGTGCCATTCAGCTGTTGAGGGATATTTGGGTTGTTTCTGGGTTTTGGTGTTTATGACTAGAGCTGCAATAGGCATTCACATACAGGCGTTTCTGTGCATGTAGCTCTCCTTTTCATGAATAGTAAGCATGTTTGTGACTCTTACCCCCCAGCAGTGAATGAGTGTTTCGGTTGCTTGGCATCTCTGGTTTTGCACTCGGCATTACTGTTTTCAAGGCCATTTTAATACTGCAATCTCGTTAGGGTTTTAGTTTGGATTCCCCTGTGACTAGCCATGCTGCGGACCTTTTCGCCTTCTTTGCATCCGTGTGTCATCTTTTCATGTCTGTAGGTTCTGTGGTGATGTCTCCTCTTTCATGTCATTGGTAATTTGTGTCTTCTCTCACTTTTTCTTAGTCAGTTGGGTTAGAGGTTTATCAGTTTTACTGATTATTTTTTTCAAAGCAGCAGCTATTGGTTTTATTTTCTGTTTTCAATTTTATTGATACTGTTCTTATCTTTATTATTTTCTTTGCTTGGCTTGGATTTAATTTCCTCTCCTTTTTTGGTTTTTTTCTTTTTTAAGTGGAAGCTTAGATTATTGAATTTGTCTATTTGTCCATTTTCCATTTCATTAATTTCCACTCTTCTTATTTGTAATTTATTTCCTTCTACTTGCTCTGATTTTAAATATTTTATTTTTATTTAGATTCTTAAGATGGAAGCTTAAATCATTGATTTTTTAATCAACCATTCTTACTCTATAATGTAAGCATTTAGTGCTATAAATTTTCTTTCAGCACCTTTCACTGTGTCACACAAATTTTGATGCGTTGCACTTTCATTTCCATTTAGTTCAGAGTACCTTCTCATTGCCTTTGGGACTTTCTCTTCAGCTTGTGTTATTTTGAATTATGTTATTTAACTTACAAATATTTGGACATTTTCCAGGTATCTTGATGCTGTTGAATTCTGGTTCAATTTTGTTATGGTCAGAGAATATACTTTTTAATGATTTCTATTCTTTTATATTTGTTAAAGACGATTTTAATATGATCTGTCTTGACAGTTTCATTGCACTGGGAAAATAGGGGTGTTCCACTGTCACTGTGTGAGCTATTCTGTCAACAGTAGTTATATCCTGTTGACTTGTTGTGTTCAAGTTATCCTTGATTTTCTGTCTAGTCTCAACCTGAGAGAAGAGTGTCAACATCTTAAAGTATGATTATGGATTTTTATATTTCTCTTTTTGGTGCTTTCAGATTTTGCATCAGGGATTTTGGAATTCTGTTGTAGGGTACCTACTCACATAGGATATTACTATGTTTTCTTCATAAATTTACCCTGTATATAAGATGCCTCTTTATTCCTGGTAGTCCTTGTTCGAAGTCCACTTTGACTGGTTCTGATACAGCCACTCCAGCTTTTTCATTTATTTCTTTCTTTCTCGCTCTCTTTTTTTTTTTTTTTTTTTTTTTTTTTATAGAGACAGGGTCTTGCTCTGTCACCCAGACTGGAGTGCAACAGTGTGATCACAGCACACTGCAACCTCGAACTCCTGAGCTCAAGAGATCCTCCCACCTCAGCTTCTTGAGTAGCTGGGACTACAGGCATGTGCCACCATACCCAGCTAGTTAAAAAGATTCTTTTTAATAGAGATGGGGTGTCACTGTTGCTCAGGATAGTCTAGAACTCTTGGCCTCAAGAAGCCCTCCCACCCCAGCCTCCCGAAGTGTTGGGACTGTAGGTGTGAACCACCATACCCAGCCCCCAGCTTTCTTTGATTAATGTTTGCTTGGAGTATCTTACTCCATCCTTTTACTTTTAATCAGTTTATGTCATTATATTAAAAGTGTGTTTTTTGTTGGCAGTATATAAGTTGGGCCTTGATTTTTTTTAAATCAAGTCTGACAATCTCCATCTTTTAATTAGTGTGTTCAGGTCATGTATCATGTATATTGACCATATATGTAAAATGCCTCCTTATATCTGGTAGTTTCCCTTAGTAATCATGGATATTGTTTGTTTTCAGTCTACTACTTTATAATTTTCTATTTTTGTTCCCTTCATTCATCTTTTCTGCCATCTCTTTGATTATGGGAATATGTATTGGTGTTACATTTTAGCTTATCTGTTGGCTTTTGGGTGTATATTTTCTTATTTTTTAGTTGTTGCTTAAGGATTATAACATGTAAATCCTACTTTTAACAAAGTTAAAATTTTACTTCTTCAAGTAAAACCTTGAAACCATAAGCCATGTAAATCCTCTAACCCTTTGCCTTACATTTGTCATATGTGTTACATCTACATACATTAAAACCTACAGACAGTATAATTTTTTTTTTGAGATGGTGTTTCGCTCTTGTCACCCAGACTGGAGTGAAATGGTGCGATCACGGCTCGCTGTAACCTCTGCCTCCTGGGTTCAAGTGATTCTCCTCCGTCAGCCTCCCGAGTAGCTGGGATTACAGGTGCCCATCACCACGCCTGGCTAATTTTTGTATTTTTAGTAGAGACAGAATTTCACCATAGTGGCCAGGCTGGTCTCGAACTCCTAACCTCATGATCCGTGCACCTCGGCCTCCCAAAGTGCTGGGATTACAGGCGTGAGCCACCATGCCTGGCCTCTTTTTAAGAGCTTTCTTTAGCACTTCTTATAGTGCAGGTCTGCTGGTGATGAGTCTTTTATTTATCCTTTTTTTTCTTTTGAGACAGGGTCTCACTCTGTTCCCCAGGCTGGAGTGCAGTGGTATGATCAACCTTACTGTAACCTTGAACTCTTGGGCTCAAGAAATCCTCTTTCCTCAGCTTCCCAAATAATTAGGATATAGGTGCACACTACCATGCTTAGCTACTTTTTAAAATTTTTGTAGAGATACAGGGTTACTATATTGCCCAGGCCAGTCATAAACTCCTGACCTGAAGCATTTCTCCTGCCTCAGCCTCCCAAAGCACTAGGATTACAGGTATAAACCACCATGCCTAGTTTTGCTTCCATTTGTGATGGACATTTTTGCTGGGTATAGAATTCTGGGTAGTTATTTTTTGTCCAGCACTTTAAATATGTTATCCACTATCTTCTGGCCTCTGTGGTGTCTGATTAGAAATTCACAGTCATTCAAATTATTGTTCCCTGTGTGAAATGTGTCGTTTTTCTCTGGTTACCTTTATGACTATTTCTTTATCTTTAATTTTAAGTTTGATGCTTAATTATGATGTATCTCAGTTTAGATATTAGAGATTGTCCTGTTTAGGGTTTGCTGATCTTCTTGAACCTGTTTATTTATTTGTTCAGCCATTTCTCTTTAATTATTCTTTATGAAATCCATCTTTTTCTTCTCCAGTTCAGAGACTCAGTTGATGAAAATGTTAGACTTTTTAATATTTCTTCACAGATCTCTGAGGCTCTGTTCATTTTTCTCAATGTTTTCTTTCTCAGACTAGATCATTTCTATTGAACTGTCTTTAACTTCACTGATTCTTTTCTCTGTCACCTCCATTTTGCTATTAAACTCATCCAATGAAATGTTTACTTCATATATTTTATTTCTGAGTTCTAAAATTCCCATTTCCTTCTTTTTTTACAATGTCTGTTTATCTGCTGGAACTTTTTATGTGTTTTTAAATTTCAAGAGTGTTTACCTTTCCCTCAGGGAGTATGGTTATTTCACTGTTTCAAATCCTTGTCTATCATGATACCATCTGTGTCATTTCGGAGTTTATTCTCTGTTTATCATCGTTTCCCTTGAGTATTAGTCCCATATTCTGGTTCTTGGGATATACAGTATGCTGATTCCCAGAGCGTGTGGATACGTCACTTCACACAGTAAAAGGGACCATCCGGATTTGATTAAGCGGGTTCTGAGGTGGGGAGATGACTCGAGTAGGTTCAGTGTAATCACAAGAATCCTCAAAAGCAGAGAACCTTTCTCACTGAGCCAGAGAAAGAGAGGTGACAACAGAGGGTCAGAAGGATGCTGTGTAGCTGGCCTTGGCCCTGAGCCAAGGTTGGAGCGCCAGCAGCCTCTCCAAGCTGGGAATGGCTGTGAGATGGTTCCCCCTAGATCTGCAGAAGGAGTGCAACCCATGGGCTCCTTGCTGTAGCCCACTGAGACTCATTTCATGCTTCAGCCACGGGCCTGAAAGGGAATGTGTTTGTGTTGTTGGAAGCCGTGAATGTACGGTAAGGAGCTATAGCAGTAACGGGGAACTAACCCAGACTTCAGCCCGGACACTTTCACCTGTGCCATGAGACTCTGGGCCCTGCAGCGCCGTCTAGGGAATGTTGATTATTTTCTGTTTTGTCTTAGTCACAGCCGGCCCAGTAGCGAGGTTCAGCTTGCAGGTTCTCTCCTCCTGGAAGCCTTGTTTCCATATGGGTTTGATTGTCAAAGCCTCTGCTGCGCTGGGTGGGCTGGCCCCTGACAGGCAGCTGTTGGGGTCTCGGGCACAGGTTCACGTCAGTGCAGCTCCAAGTGCTTTACGCCGAGTCTCTGGTGTGTTTCACACCTGCAGCTTTGGGTGAGCCAGGACGCATGTCAGTTTGTACACAGCAGCGGAGTCCTGTCTCCTGCCCTCTCCTCTGTGGAGATCCCCCACCCTGCTGCCTCCCGGGGACTCCCCCTCGTCTTCTGATGAGAAAGATGACGTTTCTCTTGGAATCGTAGCTGCCATTCCTGCTGCATGGTTCTGTGCAACAGGGTTGCTGTCAGGGTAACATGGTGAGAGAAAGGCAGGAAAAAATATTGAGGGTTGTGCTCTCTTTGCACAGCAGGGACCCATTGCTGGGGTCCTCCATCCACAGGGACGGATTTTCTCTCCTGGTGCTTATGTCCACACATACCCTTGCCACAGCAGCCATGCAGCACATCCCTCCACCTGCCTTTCACCCTGTCTTCTGGGGGATGAGGCACTGTTGGACGGCCTGCGGCAGGGGCCTGACCTCCTCAGCCTCTCCTGTGGCCTCTGACAGCAGCAGAGGTAACATTGGTAATACACAGCGGTGGTGGGGGTGGGGGTGGACACAGTTTTCTGAGTGTGATCATGGGCCCAGACGCCATATCTGCCGGACAGCATGTCAGTTTCCTGGGGCAGCCCTACCGAATGACTGCAAACCGCGTGGCTTGACCAACAGAGGTTACGCGTCACAGCTCTGGAGGCCAGAACCCAAAACCAGCGCCACTGGGCTGCAAGCGAGGCATTGGCAGGATGGGTACTTGCTGAAGGCTCTTGGGGAGAGTGTACCCCATTCCCCCTTGCTTCTGGAATGTTGTTTCTGTGAATCTCTGCATCTCCTCGGTGTGTCTGAGTGCAAATCCCCCTCTTATAAGGACAGCAGTTGTATTGGACTTAAGGCCACCCTAACCCAGTGTGACCTCATCTCGACTTCACGTCATCTGCCACTGTCCTGTGTCCAAATACAGGAAGGTCACATGCATGTGTGTGGAAGGAAAGGAATTTTGGGGGGACACCACTCAACCCAGTACCACTGTGCTTACCTCACAGCTTTATTGTACTGGAGAGGGGGAAGCTCAGGTTGAAAGAGCTGAGGGTTGGGGCAGAAACTCAGGCCTCCCCCACCTCCCAAACCCAAGCCCTGAACTGCTGCTGTACAGAGCTCAGTGCCGACTCCACCTGGTGCCGTCCCAAGACCGTGGAGCTCATGGACTCACGCAGCTGTCAATGACCCTATGGGGAGCGTGCTGCCATGACCTCTGTTTATGCATGGGGAAACTGAGGCACTGTAAGCTTGCACCTGTCACACCCTAGTAAGGACGAGCCGGGGTCCCCACTGCCGCTTCTCTCCCAGTGGGACCCTGGAGGAGCGGGGTTTGGACTCCTGGTAGGTCTCCTCCAAACCAGGGCATCCACGGTGGGCCTGAGGCAAGGCTGCCCCATGCCAGGCAGGCTGAGGGGCTGAGCAGACTCAAGGGGCACAGCCTGGCGTGGCCGTGGTGACGTGAGGGCAGGTGTCAGAGCCAGGGGCACCACCTCCTATCCACCAGAATGAGGGCTGAGCTGTGATACACCTGGGACAGCAGCCAGCCTGTGACCCTTCTGGGCCCTGAAGAGCATTCGGGGTGTGCAGTTTCAAACCTGAGGCAGCAGTTGGGCCTGTGACCCTTCTCTGGGCTCTGAAGAGCACTTTGGGGGCTTCAGTTTCAAACCTCAAAGCCACTGGGCAGAGGCCGGGTGGCAGCAGCTTGTGCCGGCTTTGGGGACGCAGTCACAGAGGCCTCAGGTCCCATGGGCTGGACTGAAACACGAAGCTGGCGGGAGGACAGTAGGGCCGGGCAGATGCCTGAGGACATGGCACTCACGGCAAAACCAGCCGCACACCAGAGGGAAGATGGAGCCATGGGGGCACCCAAGGGTGAAGCGCCCCGAACAGGAGGACAGACTGGGCCTGCGGACCGTCCTGAGGGTCCCGCTGGACCAGACACCCCACGAGCCACATGGTCACAGTCTGGGCATGGTTCTCGCTCCTCAGGGAGACTGTCTGGGCAGGGACCAGCCGCTCGGGAGCCAGGTGGCTGTGCTGACGATGCCCTGGTGGACGGGAGCCCGGGGGCCCAGTGGGGCTTGTGGGGGTGGCGAAGGTGGGGGTGGGGGAGGGAGGTGAGCTGGGGCTGAGCAGTGAGCAGAGGCTTCAGCAGACGCAGCTGAAGGAACAAACTTTAAGGGAAGAGGCTGTGAACCAGGCAGCATCTGCAGCGCGTGAGCCCCCTGAGCCCTGGAAACCAGCGCAGTCGCTGGGAAGGCCTGGCAGGTGGCTGTGGGTGCCCAAGAGACTCGGATCACGTTCTCGAAGTGCATCAATGCCGCCAACATCGAGCCGAGCTGCATTCCACGCACAGGAGCCACAAGCCGCAGAGCCGGGAGTCTCTGTGTGTGCATGCAGCCGACATCCTTTAGATGCTACTGAGCAGTCGAGCAGTCCTTAACCTCTCAGGTCCCCCATTCTGTGGAAGAGTGCGAGGGGCTCCTCCTGGCCCTGCCGAGGTGGTGGCTGGGAGCCCTGGACACGGAGCCCGGGCCCTTCCCCCAGAGCACTGGGTGCCTCCACCGCAAGGCCTCTGGGGCGTCGACGGCCCAGAGAAAGGACTGGGACGTGGACGCGGAGGCCCCTGGGACACAGCACAGGCTCGCTCTGGCACCCGTGCCAGCCTTGCTGGGTTCTTAAGGAAAGAGGCCACTGTGAAAGACGGTAGAGAGATCTAACCTGAGAAGAGACTTGGAGGAAATCAAGACATGCAGGATGAAGAAAGGGCGGAGGCATCGGGGGCACAGTGCGGGGACTGCAGTAAAAAATAACTTTATTGTACATTTAAAAATAAGAGTGTAATTGGATTGCATGTAACATAAAGGATAAATGCTGAGAGGATGGACACCCCATTTTCCGTGACGTGACTGTTAGGCATTGCACGCCTGTATCAGAACATCTCAGGCATGCCGTGAATATGCACACATACTATGTACCTACAAACACTAAAATAAAAAAGTCTTAAAAAGAAAAGAGACAAAAGCAGCTGTCCTCAGGATCCTCGACCAGCGAAAGCACCACATGGAAATCAGTCGCTGGAGAAAGGACAGTTCAGGCATGAAAAACGGCTCCGCAATTAAGAGCCTGAGAGCAAGCCCTGAAAATCCGGCAGAGGCTTCGACGTTAAGCCTGAACAGGTCTTTCCATGAGTAAAGGAAAAAGACGTGGAAATAATGAAGTCAGGAAAATGAGCAGAGCCCGAGAGACGTCGGAGGTCAGAGCTGCAGGAAGATGGGAGGGGGGAGGCTGAGCTGGCTTCCCAGAGCCCGGGGCATGAGATTCCGGGTTGGAAGTTCCTGCTGGGATCTCTGTGAAACTCCACACCCTTGGGGACAAGGAGAAGATCCTAGATGCTCCCAGAGAGGATGGACGGGCTTCACGGAAAGGGTCCAGAGCAGGTGCCTGGACGCAGGCGGCCTGGAGGAAACCCACAAGTACCTTTCACCTGGGAGTTCACGCACACCCAGGGGCTGCGTTCTTCTTCCTTCAGGAACTGGGAGTTCATGCACACCCAGGGGCTGCGTTCTTCTTCCTTCAGGAACTGGGAGTTCACGCACACCCAGGGGCTGCGTTCTTCTTCCTTCAGGAACCAGGAGTTCAATGCACACCCAGGGGCTGTGTTCTTTTTCCTTCAGGAACTGGGAGTTCACGCACACCCAGGGGCTGCGTTCTTCTTCCTTCAGGTTGTTTCTCAGGAGCCCCTGGAGGGCTTCTCCACCAGAAACAGCCACAGAAAGGGTTGGGGTGGGGATGGGAGCCCTTCCAGGAGGTGGTGGGAGAGATGGGACCCACCACCCAAGACGGAGCATCCTCAGACGGAGGTTGGGAGAGGCCCGGGAGAGGCTGGGATAGAGACGGCGGGAACCAGCGCAGAGGAGCTGCAGTCAACTGAGAGACTTGGGGCTACATCGGTGGTGGTGTGACTGAGCACCCGGGAAGCTAAGTCAGCAGAGACGCCAGCAGCCCAGGCCACCAGAGCTGCTCAGGAGGAGGGAAGGGTTCGGGTGACAGGAGCCCTGCAGGTTGAGCTGAGGGTGGTCACGACACAGCCAGATGAGGAAGGTGGGGCCGGAGCATTCACAGGCACAGGGGGAGGCGGGCACAGGGCGAGGCGGGCGCAGGGCGTGGGCACAGGGTGAGGTGGGCGCAGGGCGTGGGCACAGGGTGAGGCGGGCGCAGGGCAAGGCAGGCGCAGACGCGACATCCACAGTCAGGCCTCAAGACAGTGTCTGGAGCTGGGGGAACCCAGCAATGACTCATTACATAAGCGTGTGACTTAGCAAGACCGAGGAAAATGCTCAAACCGCCGGTGAGAAGGGCTGAAAGCAGTCGCTCAAGGGAGCAGGAAGTTGTGTGGCGGGAAGGCTGGCTTTAGGGACAGCGGTGGGTTTCGGTGGAGGCTTGCATGCTGTGTGACTGTTCAGGCCTGGCACCTTAACATCGACTCTTCGTGCCTGTTGCAGTCATCTCTCAGGGCTCACAGTTGCCGTCCCAGGCTTGCTTTGCTTCCTGGCTGCTTGGAGGGCCTACCCATCCCTTCACTTCTACCCGTGCCTTCGCTTCTACCCGTCCCTTCACTTGTACCCATGCCTTCACTTGTACCCATCCCTTCACTTCTACCCGTCCCTTCACTTGTACCCGTGCCTTCACTTCTACCCGTGCCTTCACTTGTACCCATCCCTTCACTTCTACCCGTGCCTTCGCTTCTTCCCGTCCCTTCACTTCTTCCCGTGCCTTCACTTCTTCCCGTGCCTTCACTTCCCGCGTTTCCTTCGCATGTAGGTGCCCCTTGCGGGTGGCGGGTCGAGGGATCCCCACACTGAGCACCTCCTCTCACTGGGGCTACCTACTTTCACTCTTTGTGATTATTTAGGAGCTGATTCCTGTCATCCTACTTTGTATTTTCCATTCACTGCACGCCCTTTGGTTTCTTTTTTCCTCCCCCTCTCGGTTAGATACATCGAGCTTTCTTGAACTAAAGGTGCACGTTCTGCTTTTGTCCTCATGGGGATGCCTTTGAGACGAGACCTGTCAGGTTGATCTGCTGCTTCTCAGACTCGTCTGCAGCGTCGCTCCCGCAGCGGGGCCTGCACCGGTGCAGACGTGTCCTCTGGCCCTCCCCGCATCGGCAGCACGCTGACCGTGTCTGGAGGCTTCATCCCAGATGACACAGATTCTTGTCTTGGCTCCTGACGTTGGGTGTCTGTCCCCTAACCGCTAGTTCCTCCTCTGAGTGTCCCTGCCATGGTCCGCTGCGTCCTCGCGGTGAAACCTGGGTGCCCCTGCGAGTAGGAGAATGCTGCTGTGTCTTCGTGCGTGGACGGCAGCCACGCTGCACACAGAGCTCCAGGCTGAGGCCTGTCCCGGGTGTGCAGGGCCACGTGGCCTGGCACTGAGCCAGGCGGGTTTGGGTCTGCTCTTCCCTGGTGGCTGCGCTCTTGCTCTCCTGGGAGCTGTTGCAATATTTTCTTTTCTTTGTTTCTTTTTTTTTTTTTTGAGACAAAGTCTCACTCTGTCACCCAGGTTGGAGTGCAGTGGGGCGATCTCGGCTCACTGCAACTTCCACCTCCCAGGTTCAAGCGATTCTCCTGCTTCGGGCGCTCAAGTAGCTGGGATTACAGGCACGAGCCACCATGCCCCGCTAACTTTGTATTTTTAGTGGAGGCAGGGTTTCGCCATGTTGGCCAGGCTGGTCTCCAACGCCTGACCTCAGGTGATCCGCCTGCCTCGGCCTCCCAAAGTGCTGAATTACAGGCGTGAGCCCCCGCGCCCGGCCTGTCGCAGTGTTTACTTTCTGGTGGTCTTGAGTTTTGTGCCACGTGTCCTCTGGTTTCCCTGCTGGGGGCTCTGTGAGTTCTTCCCAGCCGAGGCCTGTGGTCTTCGGTTCCGGACGCTCTGTGTCTGTCGCTGCACTGGTGTGCCCCTCTCCATTCCTGCTTTTCTCTTCTGGACCATCCATGCATGGCCCTTCGTGGCCACCCTTGGGGCTCTCGGTTTCTCGCTGGGCTCCGTCTGGGTGGCGGGAGGAAGGCCCTGGAGCTTCCTGGCTGCGGCTCTGTGCTCAGCCGCCTTCCTGCCATGAGTTTGCACTTCCCCGGGTCTCTCCTTCCCTCCCTGTGTGTTGGAACCACGCTTTCTTCGCCCGTCGCTTACCTCTGCTTTCCTGGCTGTGGCTCCTGTGCTCCGGTCCAGTGGGTGGTGGCTCTGATTGGCTGGTGTGGGGAAGGGCAGGGCTGGGCCTGGTTGCATGGAGAGCAGAGGGGAGGGCAGGTGGGCAGGGCCAGCTCCTGGGTGAGGAGTTTGTCTATGAAGGGAGCACCGTGGGAGGGAGCACTCTCGCCTGGAGTCCTCCCCAGCCTGGGGGTCTGCACAAGAGGAGGAGGGGGTGCTGGAGCTGGTGGCACAGCTGTGTCAACCTTTCACACCTCTGGATCTTGCTCCTCAGGCCCCATCCCACCCTCCTGCTGTCGCCCCAGGCAGGGCTGTCCCAAGGCATTTTGGGAGGGCAGAGGCAGAAAAGGAAAGGGATTTCTACCACCTGTTCTTTCCCTGTGCCCCTGAGCTCCTGCCCTGGGCTGTGGCTCCCAATCTCCTCCACTCCATAACCCTAGACAGCCCAAGACTCCTGGGGTCCCCTTGGCTTTTCTGTCCTCCGGTCCCCCTCCCTCCAGGTGGCTGACACCAACTGCTCCGCGTCTCCGTTCCCTGAATAACCCTGGTGCGGGATGCAGACAGAAGCAGCTTGGGAGACACGGGCTCCAGTGGTGGGAGGCAGTTGGCTGAACACTAGGCTGAGCAGGGTCCGAAAATTAGGGGAATAAAAGTCCCAGGAGAGGACGAGGTGGCAAACAGGAAGGGCAGCTGACTCACCAGCCTGGAGCAGGGGAATTCTCACCAGTTCCCTGAAACGGAGCTTCTCAGCTCCGGGGCTGGACGGGCGGCTTCCTGGAGGCCACTCCAGGCCAGGTCATCGGAGGTGCCTGCTCTAGCTCCCACCCTGCGCTGTGCCCAGTGGCAGCTGAGCAGGGCCTCACAAAAACAGCTGTGAGAACAGCCTTGCGTGTCTGGAAGCCCCAAGCCGCTCAGCAGACTGTCCCCGGGCCGCGCTGCTGTGGTGTGGTTTCTGGAAAAGCATCCACAAATTCCTGGGAAGTCCCCAGGAACCGAAGTGTCCAGCACTTGAAATTTAGCAGGTGGGGAGACGCTCCTCCGCGGAGTCTGCCGTCCTCAAGAAAGGCCCAGAAGGCCTCCTGGCTGGCACTGCACACACGTTCCTGTGAGGGACCCTTGGGGAGAGGATTGAGCGAGGGGGCCGGGGGTGAAGCGAAAGGGACAAGGGTCCCTTCCTGCAGCTCCCTACACGTCAGTGATGCTGCGTGGCTCTCAGAGGCTCCTGGTACAAGGATTAGGAGACCACGGGTCGTCCAGAAACTCAGGCTGGAAGCGAAGGTAGAAAACCCCAGATGGTAACACAGGACCACAACTCAGGGTGCTCTGGGAACACAAAGAGGGGTACAAGGGATACCAGCCCAGGAGGGTGAGCAGAGGCAAGGGACAGCGGGGCCCTGCAGCCCAGGAGCTGGGGGGGTCCCAGCCCCCACGACAAGGCAGCAACTCAGAGAGAGGGGCCTGGGCCTTGGGCCTGTCCTGGCGGGGCAAGTGCAGGGGATGCCCACCTGCTCTCCCTCTGGGCCTGGCACCCCCATCCTTGGAGGAGGAATGGGGGCTGGCGGGGACGGTGTGCAGTGGTGGCAGGCTGGGAGGGGGCATCCCACACCCACCTCTGTCCCTGACTTTAGAGGTGATGGGGGTGGGGAACTGAGCCCCCCACGCCATGGCTGGGGTCTGTGTGTCTGGAGGGACAGAGGTGGGTGGCCCCAGCCTCACTCTGGCACCTGCTGGCTGCTGTGGAAAGAGCTCTGTGATGCCCGAGCCTGCTTCTGGCTCTGTTCTGGGCAGAGTCCCACAAGCCCACAGAACACGCTTGGCCTCATCTCCTGGCCTGACATTTTCTGCTGCTGCTTTGGCCTTTCTGCTACTAGAAATCCACGTTTTACCATCTGCTGTAGCTGCTGGGCCTGCTGTTCCAAAACTCCTTTGAAGTGGCTTTCATTTCAGGAGTTCATCAGATCTATTTAATCAATAAAGGTAAGGGCAGAGGTTTCACCGGGGAGGAAGGGTGCTGGCCCTGCAGCTGACCTGAGAGTGGGCACAGCGGGAGGGCAGCCCAGCTCCCCACATACCCGCCTGACCACCGTCTCCCTGACCCCGACCCACATCTCCCACCCATCCGTAGGCCAGGCCAGTTCAAGGAGGCTGGGGACCCCTGACCAGCTAGGTCAGGGTGCCTGGCTCCTCGCCCCACTCAGAGGCTGCCGCAGGTGTCTGGGGCCCAGACTGGGCTCTCCGTGACTTTTAGATCCCCAAGACTCTCCACCATTTACCTCTGACCATCCTCGCTAGCCCTAGATCATCTACCTTAGCCCTGACCTTCCGCGTTAGCCCCTGACTGTCCACCTTAGCCCCTGACCATCCACGTTAGCCCCTGACCGTCCGCATTAGCTGCTGACCGTCTGTGTTAGCCCCTGACCTTCTGCATTAGCCCCTGACCATCCACCTTAGTCCTGACAATCGGTTAGCCCCTGACCATCCGTGGTTACTGAGCTGGTGCATGGGGTTCCATGCAGTGGTGTTCACTCAGCCCCTGCTCTGCCCTTGGCTCAGCCGGGCTTGGATCCTTGCGTCCCAGGCTCTGCCCAGCAGGTGACATCAGCATCAGCACAGGTGAAGGTCCTGGGCCTGCCATGGGGGGCGGGGGGGGGGGCACGTACGTTTGTGCTGCCCGGGTTTCAGGCACTGTGTGCTGTAAGCATGGGTCGCACCACTCGACTGTTACTCCTTTCTAAGCTGCCGACACTGGGGGGCGGCAGCACGGTCATCACCGATGGGCTCGTCTGAGAAGGGCTGGGGCTTGCAGGGCCTTCTGCCCCTGGGCCTGGGTCTGGGAGGTGGCAAGTGGCTCTCAGTGAGCTGTGGGTCTATGTGTGGCCCTGGATCCGGGAGCTGCCCCAGTCTGTTCTGGGTGGATTTTCCCCACCTGAGGTCACTGGTGCGCCTGGCACCCCTCCCTCACCACCTGCCTAGCGGCACCATGGTGCACCTCATTTTTCTCGAGGACCAAGCAGGCGCAGCTCCCGCTCAGCACCCACCTCTTGGCCTCACCGCCGTTTTCCTCTCAGTTTCCAATCGGGTGGTCCTTATCCCCACGTCACCCTCCTTGTCTGCTCTGAAGCAGCCGGGACAGCACGGAGCCCCCTCGGACTCTCCTGAGTGTAGCGCCGCAGGGGCAGAGGGACGGCCTGCAGGCCTGTCCCAGGCCAACTCTGGCCCCACCGTCTCTAAGCCCCATGGGGCTGGTGGTGCAGGACACACCCAGGGCTCGGGGTCCCAGGCTTAGGGGTCAGCGGGGGCGGCTCCCCAATCACCAGGACCCTGGCAGGGTGGTCCTGGCTCTTCCCGAGGGAGATTCACTGTGGGAACCGTCAGCTGCATTTGTTTATGGGTTGTAAGTCTGCCTCTTGTGAAGTTAAGTTTCACACACGGGGGTGTTTGCATTCAGAAAGCGGATCCCAGTTTTAGAAACATAAGTTTTGTTCTCTAGAAAATGACATCAACTTTAGAAGTCAGATCGCCCATCTAGCACAGCCGCTTGCCTTCGGTCACGGTGACAGTGGGTGCTGCCCTGATCGCTGGAGAGTGCCTGGCGCTGCTGCTCACTGTGCCCTCACAGACGCTCACGGCTGTTGTTCCAGCTTTCACAGGGGGAAACTGAGGCCGGGAGAGGGAATTAATCGCCAAGGGCACTCAGCGAAGATGAGGCTGGAGGTGAAGGTGGTGTTGGCGCAGGCTGTTCTCCCTCAGCCAGAAGGGGGCTCAGGGCACCGGGTTAACTGAGCGGGGCTGTGGTGGGCATCGGGAGTGACTGCCCGGCGCCCGCTATCCGCCTGCTCTCTGAGGGGCCCGGGGCCTGTGTCGCGCTCCCCCTCTGTGGCCGTCTGGCCGTCCACCAGCTGCATTCTCAAGAACTGTTTTCAGGCTCTGGAGCTGCTCTGTGGAAGGGATTCAAGGCTGCGTTTACTGTTTGTGGGATCTCTAAACAGCCAGTTATTCAGCTCCCCGAGGAAGAGCGCTGCCTCGCACGCACGCGAGCCCCATGGAGCGGCCTCTGTGAGTGATCTGGCTCCAGGAGGCCGGGCCAGCTGCCCCGACGCCGCCCGGTGCCCGCTCGCGTGACTGGCCGCTGTGTTGTGGCTCTGTAACCGTGGCAACGGCTCTCAGGGGAGCACAATGCTCCCACTTCCCTTTACGCTGAGGAGGGGCAGCCAGGGGGCTGCGGAGCGTTGTTCCTTGTCCCTCATTTTCCCTCTGCCATGACCTTGACAAAAATAATCTTTGAAGTACTTGCCGGCTATTTTTTCTGCCCTGGAACTGGAAGAGATCGGGATATTTAAAAGGTTTGACAAAGGAAGTCCCGGCTTTCTCAGAACGTTTGCCCCGTTCCCTGCATGCCTCGGGGAGAGCGTGGCTCCGGCCCTCACCTGCTCCGACCTCCGTCGATCTTGCCAGGTGGCAGGTGTGCCGTTTCCTGATGTTCAGTGACAGAACATGGATGTGATCTTTTTCCCCTAAAAAATGTACAGTCTTAACCTTAGAGCCAAATCCCTTTTACCATGTGGAAAAGTGATCTCATTTTCCATGGACCATGTTTAAAAAAACCAAAACTCTCCTAGGATTAGAAAGGCAGAGGGAGAGAAAACAAACAGACGTTTGAGATGCATATTTGAAAGACGGGCCCACATGTGTACAAGTATTTGGCGTGACAGTGCTGGACCAGAAGTCAATCTGATATTGAATCCATATGACACGGCAAACAGCATTTTATGGTCTTTAAAAAAAATTCTGCCTCGTGAGTTAAAATTAAGGTTGCTTTTGCTTGTGACTAATCTCATAAAATCTTTTTTAAGAAGACATTTTATATACTCAAGACTTGAAAATTTCTTTGGTCTTTGAACTATTATTAGCAGGACATCATCAGTACGTGGCAACCACTGAATTGGGAAAAGCTGTTGCAGGAGCCGGCGGGCACAGCCCCCTCCGGCAGGGCCAGGAAGGGCTGGGGGCTGAGGACAGGAGGCCCAGGCGCACGCGCTGCACACACCTCCAGCCTGTGCGGGACGGGAGCGAGGACCCTCGGCGTCACCACCGCCTGGTTCCGAGCGCGGTTAGACGGCAACTCCATTCTCTTTCAGCAGACGGCCACTCAGCCACACGGGCCTGGCTGCTTCACGCTCTCAACAGCAGCTTCGGCTCTCAGGATGGCAGACGGTCGACCGTCTCAGCAGAAATGATGCCTTGTTTTCTGCCAACCCCTCGGTGCACTCCGCGTCCTCTCACCCTGTCTCTGCCTAAATCCCAGGGGACGGAGGGGGCTGCAGGGGCCTGAGGGGCAGGTGCCAGATGGGTGCTCTCGGGGTAGCCTGAGGCGCAGTGGTGGTTTGGGTCCCCCAGTTCTGGACACAGCTGCTGGCCCCTAAGATGGGAGGTGCCATGGAGAAAGGGCATTGACGCCATGGGTGCCAGCGCCATGTCTTTCCCGGTTGCTCAGTGTCTGCAAAACCACATGGGAAGGGGGTGGGGTTGGCCCGTGGTCCCTCCACAGCCCCAAAGTTCCTGACCTCCACTGGCACCAGCCCAGGGCCCAGACCTCGCTGAGCACAGGCAGGGACGATCCCAGGCCCTCGTGGGTACTCCCCATGATCAACTCCAGGCAGGACAAGAACTCCAGGAGTTCCAGGGAGAAGCTGTGAAGCTGGCACAGGCGGGCACGGCGACAAAATGCAGGTCAAGTGCGCCTGGCACCATCGTTCCTCAGGACGGCAGCTCTGCCAGGCACAGAGTGTGAATTAACCGTCACCACAGTTTCTGAGCCTGCTTTTAGCCCAGCTGGGGATTGCAGGGAAGAGCAAAGTGTTGTGTAATGATTTCAGCCTTAGATACCTTCCTTCTGGAAATGCAGCCACAGCAGCAGTGTTCGCAACCGAAGCAAGGGGGCACCCAAGCCTCCGCTGACAGATCGGGTGTTAGCAAGATGGGGTCCCTACCTACAGAGGAGTGGTATTCAGCCGTAAAAAGGGCGGCGCACGCAACAGAAGAGAAAGACACAGACAGGAGTACACCACACTGAAAAACTTATGCACAGCAAAGGCAACAATCAGCAGAACGAAGAGGCGCCTATGGAACAAGGGGACGCACTTACCCACCGTCCACCTGACGGGACGCCCTTACCCGCCGTGCACCTGACGGGACGCATTTACCCGCCGTACCTCTGACAGGCACGAAATACCCCAAATACATAAAGAATCCAGACAACCCAAGAGCAGGAAAACAACCAGATGAAAAACCGGACAGAGGACCCGATAGGTGCTTCTCCAAAGGAGATGCACCATGGCCAGGTTGCATGTGGAAAGCGCCTCAGCATCACCAGGCACGGGCACGTGCGGATGGAGACCGTCAGCCTGCACGTGTCACGCCATCAGGACAGCTGTTTGGAAAGGATGGACGCAGTTGTTGGCGAGGGTTGGAGAGAAGAGAACCCTTGTGCGCTGCTGGTGGGAATGTGAGTTAGTGCAGACATATGGAAGACGACATGGGGCTTCATATTTTTTCCTCAGAAAAATAAAAAACAGAACTTCCCTGTGACCCAGCGGTCCCCTGCAGGGCATTCACCCAAAGGAGTTGAAATCAGAATCAGAGACACCTGCACCCTGTGTTGATGGCAGCACTCGTCACGGTAGCCAAGACGCAGAGACAACCTAGACGTCCACCAGGGAGTGCACGAGGAGAATGCTGTGTGCACACACTGTGGAACACTACTCAACCATAAGAAGAAGGGAATTCTGCCATCTGCAAAACCACGGGTGAGGCTGGAGGACGTGGTGCCGAGTGAGAAAAGTCACAGAAAGAGAGTTCTGCGCGGTCTCACTCAGATACGGAACCTAAAAAGGTGGATGGAACTCATCGAAACACACTCGATGGTCACCTGGGGCCTGGGGGGGGCACACGCACCGTGGCTCAGACCGACCTTGACCCTGCGGAGGGAAACGAGGACAAAGCCTGCTTCATTCCGCTCAGGTGAGGCCCCCGGCGTAAGCAAATTCACAGAGACAGAAAGTGGGTGGGATGTGCCGGGGCTGGGGAGGGGGTGGGGGCGAGTGTTTAATGTGGACAGTTTTGGTTAGGGAGGGCGGGAAGGTTCCGAAGGTGGACGGTTGTGATGGTGGCACGGCAATGTGGCTGTGCCTAATGCCGCTGAGTTAAAATGGTTAAAATTAAACCACTCAGGCCGGGTGCTGGCTCATGCCTGTCATCCCAGCACTTGGGGAGGCCAAGGCAGGCAGATCACGAGGTCAGGAGTTCGAGACCAGCCTGGCCAACATGGTGAAACCCTGTCTCTACTATAATACAAAAATTAGCTGGGCATGGTGGCGGGCACCTGTAATCCCAGCTACTTAGGAGGCTGAGACAGGAGAATTGCATGGACCCAGGAGGTGGAGGTTGCCGTGAGCCGAGATCATGCCACTGTACTCCAGCCTGGGTGACAGAATGAGACTCCATCCAAAAAAAAAAAACAACAAAAAAAAACATGAACCACTTAGAATGGTTAAAATGGTAATTTTAATGTGACATATATTTTGTTATAATTTAACCCCGTTTTTAAAGTTTGGGAGAAGCTGTCATAAAAATGCACTCTCTTGGTTGAGTCAGTAAGATGAGGGACATGGAAGTCTGGCCTTGGGGGCCCCAGCCTGGTCACATGAGCTAAAACTAAAGTCCCTAAAAATCCTCCAAGACAAATTTCTTCCAGCTGGTGGGAGGCTGGATGAGAAGATGTTATGTTTTTAGGTGACAATCTCTGAGGCTCACAGGACTTGGTGAGATGATTCTCCAGCTTGCGAATCTGCTGGTCGTTCCTCCTCCATGCCTTCGAGTAGCGGGTTCAGTCCGTTTCGGAGAGGCTGGCATGTGCCTGTCTTCACGCTCCCAGTGGGGTCCATTTCATGTCCTCCTGATTAATCCACCTACTGGAAGGAAAAGAGTGATTTCTTCTCTGTGGATCACCCCATGGGCACACTGGGTCTTTTATTCAGTGATATAAACAACGAAGTCCCAAGTGTTCCATAGCCCCCTGCCCCAAAGAAATGCAGCGTGTCTGAGAATGGAACCTCTTGGGGGAATTTGGGCAAACTGAGAGCTTCTAAACCCCCTCTGGCCAGGTCCAGGCAGGTTCACCAGACCTTCTGCTCACGACTCAAAGACATCAGTGTGGAACCAGCTGTCTTCCTCGGAGCTGCACAGGAATGGAAATGTACACGTGCAGCAGTTCACGTGAGTTCCTTAGATGCTCCCGTGGATGCAGACGTCCAATGGGGCCAATTTCCCTTTCCCTAGGAACCTGCTGGAATTCAGGGTGACTGATAATGAGGGGCTTCTTGTCTGATGCCAGACCCTGTAAAGCATTGGCCTATTTTGTCATCACAGAGCAGCCTACGGAGTTTTGTCGTGACAGCTGGGCAGGGCCCCCTGACGCCTTCATCCGAGTGGGAGGTGCTTTGTGAGGCTTGGGTTTCTTGCTCAGATGCTCAACACAGTTCAAATCCCATTGTGAAGTCATCACTTGGTGCCTGCACCTCTGCATCCAGAACTTAGGGGACGGCACACTCTCCGGGTCACTGGCACCTGACGCAGCAGTCTCCTCCCGCCTGTGACCACCAGCGCCTCAGCTCTCTCCATCGGCCATAACGTCTTACTGCTCGTCTCACCGACTGCTGAGTTGATCTTTAACAAGTGTTTCTTTCATATTTTCACGGGACCTGTGACTTTTCTGTTTGGATGATGCTTTACTGATTGAAAAATGCGCTTTGCATGCAGCCGAGCGAGGCTCCAGGTTTGAGGCTGCGTCCTTCTGCACGTGGCTTTCCTCCTGAACTAGCTGTGGTCTGGTGTGACGTGTCTTTGGGAAGAACATGCAGCTTCTGGTATGAACCGGACCCTGGAGAGCAGGTCAACCTTCCCCACACCTGTGACACCCAACAAGATAGACACAGATGTATGAAATGCTCTACAGACAACTGAACAAAGAAGGTAGAAACTCTACAACAAAATTAACTGGGAAAAAAAACTAGGGAGAAAACGAAAAAGGAAAGGCCTTTCCAGGAAGAAGGCTCTTGTCATGCGGATGGGAACCTGCTGCAGCTGGACTTGGCCAGGAGCCCACGGTGTCGCCTGGACTCCGGCCCCTTCTGCTGCCCCCAGCCCCGCTTCCTCCCAGCCAGTGACTCTGCGAGCTGCCTCTTGTCTGCATTTCTTGTAGGAGCATGGAAGGCTGGACCAGGATGGCCCCAGGTCAGGAGAGAGAAACCAAGTCCCCGAGCCCCAGCCGCGATCTCATGGGCCAAATCACCCCATGTGGAAGGCTGGGAGGCAGACGTTTTTGTGCGAGTGAGATGCTACTCTGAACAGAATCGTAATTGCACTGGTAATTACAATCGGAGTCGTCTCAGAATAAAGGGGGTCAGGTGCCTGGCCCACTTGTTCTTAGAAGCAGATTTCAGGAAAACTTTAAGAAACAGAAAATACTCAAGCTGGTTAAGCCATTCAAGAGCATAGAAAGCGGTAGAAAGCTGTTTAGTTAATTCTGAGAGGTTGGGAAATGCTGGTGCAAAGTACGATGCAGGCAGCTCAAAGGAGAAACGCAGCCCCTTCTCCCCTTGAAACAGCACAGAGCAATTCCAGATGAGATGATAGCAACTTGACTCCCATCTGTGTTACAAAAGCACGGGCCGCCACAGTCACGGTGGTCCAGGAAGAAGGTGAGACTCCAACACTGGGAAATACCCATAAAATTTAACTTACCAACTTCATATACTAAAGGAAGAGCGTGTCAGCTTGTAGATTACTCAGCTCTGATTAAACAAACGGGCTATAATAACAACGCCTCGTAATATAGCACCAGTTATTGAAAAGCCCATCTCCGTCCCAGTGATTTGAGGTGACACCTTTTTCACGCATCAGTTTTCCATTCGCACTTGGACCCATTTCCGACTTTCCATTCCAGTCCATTGGTTTACGTGTCTGTTCACGCGCTGTGATTTAATGATACAGCCTTGACACTATTTCTTAGATATTGAAGAAGAGGCTCCTGCCTCCCGGCTTTTTTTTTCTTCCAGTGCTTTTGTAGCTATCATTGCATATTTATTTTTGTATTTGGTATAAACCTCCTAGCTGCATAAACAGTTTGGCGCTACATTTGTTAGTATTACAGCGTGTTGATACATTCGCTTAGGAGGAGCAGGCATCTCAAGGATGTTGATCCATCTTGTGCAGGATTGAGGTGTGTCTTCTCATTTGTTCAAATATAATTTTTTGTGTCTCTTGAAGATGTTTTGAAGTTTTTTTTCATACAGGTTTTGCAGACGTCTTCAGTTTATTTATAAGTACTTTAGCTGCTTTGATGTTTTTGTAAATGGGGCTTTGTCTACAATTCTGTACCCGAATCTGGTCATGTTTCTAGTATGTAAAGGTTATGGATATCTGTATGTTAATTTTAGACTGACTTCTTTTATTTGGGTTATTTTATCATTGATTCTCTTGGGTTTTCCAGATACACTATGATGTCATCTGCAAATACAGACAGTTTTACTTTTCCCCAATTGTTGTACCTCCTGTTGACGTTTCATGTGGAATTGCATCGATCCATGCCTGCAATGCAAGGTCCAGTACCATGGCATGGGGTGGGCAGGGCTCTTCTCTAACGGCCCACATGGTAAAGGTTTTAGGCATTTGGGGCTGTACCGTGTCCACCCCAGGCACTCAGTTTTGCGGTTGTGGTACAGAAGTAGCCATAGTAAATAAATGCATGGGTACAGCTATGTTCCCCTGAGGCTCTGTTTACAAAGTCAAGTGGCAGGCCATACCGGGTGCCATACTGGGGGCCATAGTTGCACCCCTTGTATGGGTAGTGGTGGGCATCCTTACCCTGTTTCTCCATCTTACTGGAAACGCCTTGAATGTTTCCCTATGAAGTTGCTGCCTTAGGAATGAGATGCATACACCTATACGTTACCTGTGAAGAAGGTATTCAGTAATTCCTATTTTCTTGAGCCTTTTATTTTTTCAGGAATAATTGTTGAGGGCTTTTTTTCACCATATATGGAGATAATAAGATTTTTCCCTCAGATCTGTAAATATGGCATATTGTATTAATGGACTCAAGCATGCATCCTTGGATTATATCTGCTTGGTTATTGGTTATATTGCTTGGTTATTCACATTATTTTCCTAATATGAAACTGGAGTCTATTTCTCAATACTTCATTTAGCACATTTGCATCAGTATTCAAAGGTGATATTGATGTGTCATTTTCTTTTTTATTTTACTCTCCATATCAGGTTAAACGTCTATGTTATACTTCTTAAATAGGACTAGAAATTTTCCTTCACTTTCTATGCTCTGGAACAATTTATAGGGCATTGAAATTATCTGATCTTTGAAGATGTGGTGGAATTCCATGTTAAAACCAAATGGACCAGGTGCATGTTTGTGGTAATTCCTTGATAACTTTCTCTTTTCCTTCTACAGGAGTTGATCTTTTAAGCTTGCTATCTCTAATGGGATCAATTTTTATAGGTTGTATTTTCCTAGGGAAATAGGTTTTCAAACTTATTTGTATATAGGTCTTCTCCCACTTTTATTAATCACTTGCCCACTGCCACGCCTAGGGAGCCACTTTCTGATATTTATTACTGTAGATTAGTTTGGCCTGTTCTTAGATGTCATATAAATAGACTCTTAAGCTTATGAACATTTGCATGTGATTTTTATTTAATATAGTGTTTGTGGGATTCATCAATGTGTTTGCATAATCAATAAGTTTAAAAGTTTTTAATTGCGTAACAGTATTCCATTTTATAATTGTTCTGCAATTCATTTATCAATTGTCCAATTGATTGTTGTTTGGGCTGTTTCTAGCTTTTGATTATTATCAGTAAGACCTCTGTGAACATACCCCTTTCCCTTGATTAAATATTAAGGGTGGAATTTCTGGGTTGTAGGGTAGATGTACACTTGCCTTTATGCAGAATGGCAGGAGTTTTCCAAAGTGACGGTAGCATTGTTCATTCCCCCGTTACACTCTCGCCCTCACCACTATCCAGTGCTGTCAGTCTTTCTGACAGTGGCCATCCTGGGGTGTGAAGCAGCATCTCAAATCTCAATGCGGTTTTAACTTGCGTGTCCCTGATGGCTAAGGAGGCTGAGCATATATTCATGTGTATGATGGGCGTTACTCTCTCTCTTTTGGTAAAGGATCTGTGCAAATGTTTGTCCCATTGTTTAAAATTGGGTTATCTTTTAATTGTTGATTTGTAGCAGTTCTTATAGATTGCAGATAAAGTCCTTCGTCAATGTGCTGTGCATATTTTTACTCTGTGGCTTATCTCTTCATTTTTTCACTGGCATTTTAAAATAAAGCCCAATTTATCAAGTTCTTTTCTTTAAGGGTTAGTGTTTCTGTATCCTACCAAATCTACCCACCTCAAACTCATGAGGGTGTTTTCCTGGGTTTTCTTCCGTAAGCTTTGTGGCTCTGGGCTTTGTGTTTGGGTCTGTCATAGGTCTTGAGTTAATTTTTTGGTGTGGCGTGAGATAGGAGTCAGGGTTCGTTTTTCCATACAAATCTCTGCTGGTCCCAGCCATGCTGTGTCAGACTGTACTTCCCCACTGATGGACCTAGTGCCTCGGCTGAAAGTCAGCCTGTCTATCCTGACCTTGTCCTGATCACCACAGCTTTATAGGAACCCATGAAGTCAAAATACATTCCACAAGTTTGTTCTTTTTAACAAGATTTCTTTAGCAAGGCTAGGTCTTTTGCAATTCCATAACTATTTATTTTATTATTTTAGTGACAGAGTCTCACTCTGTCACCCAGACAGGAGTGTAGTGGTGTGATCTCAACTCACTGCAACATCGATTTCCCAGGCTCAATCAATCCTCCCACCTTAGCCTCCCAAGTAGCTGGGACTATAGACATGCACCACCATGCCCAGCTAGTTTTTAAAGTTTTTGTTTGTTTTTTGTAGAGACGGGGTCTCACTGTGTTGCCCAGGCTGGTCTTGAAATGTTGTGGTCAAGCAGCCCTCCTACCTGGGCCTCCCAAAGTGCTGGGATTACAAGTGTGAGCCACCGTGCCCAGCCATACAAATTTTGGAATCAGCTTGTCACTTTCTATAAAGAGAAAAAAATGCTTAAAATTATGATTGGGTTTACATTACATGTACAGATCAATTTACGGAGACAGGACATTCTAACTACATTGAGGCTTTCAATCCAGGAACATTGTATATCTCTTAGTTTATTCAGGTATTTTCTCAGTAATGTTTCATAGTTTTCAATATACCAGTCTTAAACACCTTTTATTAGATTTATTCCTCGGTATTTTATGTTTTTTGATTGAGGCCTGGAGTTTTCTTTGTGGGAAAGTTTTGATAAAAAATTCAATTTATTTAATAGATATTAGGTTACTTGGATTTTCTAGTTCTTATATCACTTTTGTTAATTTGCATATTTCAAGGACTATTCCTGTTTCATTTAAATTGTTTAATGTATTAACTATCATTTCTAGTATTTTCTTATTATCCTTTTAATATCTGTAGGACCTGTAGTGATGTACTTTTAAACTCCTGGTGTCAGCAGTTTGTTTTTCTCTTGACAAGTCTTGCTAGCAGATTATCCATTTTATTAATCTTTTCAAAAATTCAAATTTTGACTCTGTTGATAGTCTCTATTAGAGCGTTCTAAACCATTTTCATGGATTTTCGACTCTTACCTTTATGTTTTCTTTCCTTCTACTTACATTAGATTTAACTGACTCTTCTTTCTCTAGTTTCTTGAGGAGGGACTGTATACTTTTGAAACAGTCATTTTAAGCTCACTAGGAGTTGTGTGACTTCTCTGAGTATGTGTAACTGGAAGTTTATTGCACTTCCTGTGTTCTCATTATGTTGCAGCTTACCAGTCAATGTAGGGAATGTTTTTCAATCTCATTAGCATTCAAAGAAATGAAAACTATGAGAGTAAAATAATTTATCTCTTTTCAAATTGGCAAAGATTTCAAAAAAAGGAAAATAAAAGTACCCAGCATAGTCCAGATTTCAGGGAAATTAGTCTATGATATGCTGCTGATGGCCACAAATGTCACGGAAGTTAAAGTCTGCAAATGTCTCTGTTTTAAAGACACAAATTGAAACATTTATGAAAGCCATGTCCAGGCGACTCAGCCCCTTGCCCCCAGCTTCTGGCTTGTGGGGGGTATGAGACTGAGCGGGGTGTTCCCGCTGGTAGCCTGTGCTTGCTCAGGCAGTGGCCATTGCTGCCACGGCGGTGTTGATGAGGACAGATCCCATGACTCAGAGGCCACGTCTTTCACGCATCCTCACCGTGACACCCCGCGAAGCCGCTGCAGGGTGGGGCTGCGGGCTTGCTTCTGAAATAAAGGAAGACTTCACATCTGGCACAATAGCCACATCCTTGCCTTCTCCTCCGCTCCCTCCAAAATCCCACGATAATTACAGCTATAACTAAGATTTAATAATCATACAAATATGATGAATAACATACACGAATGAGTTTAACATCA
Source organism: Cacajao melanocephalus (assembly GCA_963573385.1). Lineage (NCBI taxonomy): Eukaryota > Metazoa > Chordata > Mammalia > Primates > Pitheciidae > Cacajao > Cacajao melanocephalus. Next base: position 41,846 of record CAUYLG010059431.1, on the reverse strand, counting down.
AGATGAAATTAATTTCTCGAAAGTATTTTAAGATGCCATAGTTGATGTAGGAAAAAATAAAGAACTCGCATACACTAACAATAAATAAATCAACATGATATTAAATTCTGCCCCCTTTCATCCACCATCTCTGCAAAACGTACCCACACTAGAGGGTCTTCAGGGTGAGGCGGAGCAGGCCTTTCAGAAGCGTATTGCTCTCATCCTAAGTAGGTCCAGAAAACAGAAGGAAAGGAGCAGGAGCGACCCATGTCTTGGTGGTTGTATATACGGCATGCAAAATATGGAGAAAGACTACAGGCCAAGTTTAAACATAGTTGGATAACCCCTAAGTGAAGTCAATCAGTTCCAAGAACAAATTAAAAAGTCATCATCAAATGAGACTTACCTGATAAAGTATAAGAAGGACTCATTATTAGACAATCTATCAATCACACTAAAGAAAAATTGTGATTATTTCAGTAAGTACAGAAAAACACTTGACGGAGATCGATATTTTTCTCTCTCTTTTTTGTTTCTGAGACAGAGTCTTACTCCATTGCGCAGGCTGGAGTGCCGTGGCGCCGTCTCGGCTCACGGCAACCTCCGCCTCTGGGGTCCAAGCAATTCTCCTGCCTCAGCCTCCCACGTAGCTGCGATTACAGGTGTGCACCACCACACCCAGCGAATTTTTGTGTTTTTAGTAGAGACAGGGGTTCACCATGTTGGCCAGGCTGGTGGATAGAGTGCAGTATTTTTCATAATAAAAACCCTTAGAACAGCCGAGTGCAGACGGTGCGTGGAAGGAGGTCCCTGCTGAGGAAGACAGAACGCTCCTGCCCCGTCTCAGTGCCAAGTCTCGCTGCTGCGCCAAGACAAGGTGCATATTTTATAACACATGATTTTATATTTATTGGAAAAGGGGCCTTGTAAACCATGGCTGCCTTCTCATGTTGCCTGTTAACTTGGAGCCTGCGACAAAATGGTAATAAATACATTAAAAGTAAGCACTTCTGGAGGTTATGAATATGGACTATAAAACAGGAGGATATTGTTGAAAATTTAAGCAAATGATGCTTGCACTTCTTCATTTTGGATGAGCCAATTCGATTTTTGTTTGTTTTTTTCTAGTCTCTTAATGGCTTTGCTCTGGTCGTGAGTGCAGAAGGGATGATATTTTACGCGTCAGCAACGATCGTGGACTATCTGGGCTTCCACCAGGTAAATGAAACCAGAACAGCCTTCCATCAGTTAAGGGCTAGGTTCCCCTCCCTTTGTAAATGTTCATTGTCTTCAAGGTCTGACAGATGTCTAAAACCAGGCTTTTCATATCACTGAGCTCTTCTGAGATAAAGCTCTCCACACCCTGTCTCTGTCTACGGCAGCGTCTCTTCCAGCCTGGGTTCGGGGTCTCCACGAGAGGCCACTCAGGGTCAGGGGTGTTCCGGTCTGAGGGAGCTGTGGCTTGCGGACAGTGGCATGGCCTCCTCCGGCTCCGGCACTCTGCTGGGTCCCCTGCCCCACCAGCACCATCTCATCCAGCCACTCCCAGTCAGCGTCTTAGCCCTCAGCTTCTTGGTGCACTCAGGACACAGCTTGCTCTGGAAATGCCCTTCCTGACGTGTGTGTGGTTCATTTGGAATGCTACCGGGCCAGCCCCAGGTGGATGAGTCCAGGCTTCGGGCAGAGAATGGGGTTGAGGCCTCATCAGATACCAGGCCCTGGAAGGGCAACTCACCCAGGAAAAGGTGGGATAAAAAAATCTCACCTGGCCGGGTGCAGTGGCTCTCGCCGATAATCCCAGCACTTTGGGAGGCCGAGGTGGGTGGATCACGAGGTCAAGAGATCAAGACCATTGTGGCCAACATGGTGAAACCCCATCTCTACTAAAATTACAAAAATGAGCCAGGTGTGGTAGCGTGAGCCTGTGGTCCCAGCTACTCGTGAGGCTGAGGCAGGAGAATTCCTTGAACCCGGGAAGCGGAGGTTGCAGTGAGCTGAGATCGTGCCACTTCACTCTAGCCTGGCGACAGAGCGAGACTCCATCTAAAAAAAAAAATCTCACTCAAGGCCAGGAGGGGAGCAAGGGAGCTGTTTTTCTGTCTGGGAAGGAGCAGGGGTCCCTCATGGAAAATCAGATGCTGGTTGTAGAATCCAGATTTCTCTCATTGCATGGAGAGGCTCCCAGGATCTGGAAATCAGGCATATTGCAGACTGATGAGATTAATGGAGAACCCAAAGAAGCAAGAATAGGGCCCTTTATCTGCACTTCCACAAGCCACCCCCACAAAAATACCCACCCTGCAGATGAGCTCACAATGCGAGTTATAAACCCGAGGAAGGCACAGACGGTGAGCAGGAGCCAACGGACAGGTAAACAAACTGTGCTTCCTGGAAGGACGTAAGGGACGAAGCCGTCCAAAGGAAACTGGCAAACAAGATGTAAAATAGGAAGAGGGTAAAGAAGCAATATAAAGAAAGCACTGCATATGATGAAGAAAGCACAGGTATGTTTGGGAAAGATCAAAACAAAACTTTGAAAACTAGAGGGTAGATTCGGGTTCAGTCTGGAGACAGAAACTGTGCACTTAAGATGGGTTTAGTGTAAGGAAATGTTAACCAGCGGCACCGGCTCAGCAGCCAGGGACGAAAGGGACTCTGAGGACACAGACACAGCCACGGAGGGGCAGCGGCGCCCTCAGGGCCCAGGCAGGGGCCGTCTTGGAAACCCCAGCCCTACTGAGGCTGGAGCCAGACCCTCAGTGGCACATGTGGGGCCGTGGCCTGGCGTTGGAGAAGTTCCTGAGATGCTCAGGCCAGGGCCTGGCTGGCAGGAAGCCTCCCTCTGGGACCCAGATGAGATGCCTACCTGGAGGCTGCTGGGCCCTGGGGGCAGCTGACACCAGGGGGTGTGCACCAGTAGGGCAGGAGGGCCCAGGGCAAGCCCTTCCGCCTGCAGTGCCCAGCACCTCTGCCTCCGAGGAAATGGTCCCAGAGCCAGCATTCGCGCTGAGAAAGAGGCAGCACACGGTGATTAAAGCAAAAATCTCCCTGGTCAGGTGGAAAGCGTAGGGGCTGTGCAGAGCAGCAGCCGTGGAAGCCACGAACCACCCCATCAGCCACACTGGTCCCTACACGTCATTAGCACTCACGTCTGCCCAGGCCTGAGGCAGCACAGCAATTTATCCAATTTCCGCAAGAGCCGGGATTTTGAGTTTTTTCCCAAAGCTGAAATTGCTGCTGCCTTGCTGGTGATTCTGAGAAGCAGCTCCTCTAGTCCAACTCTAAGTTCAACCCCTCCCCGAGCCCAAGGCTGCGCTCCCTGCGAACTGCCAGGACCACGCGACCACCGGGCTCATGGCACTGAGCTTGTTTTCTGCACCTCGGCTATCTCTGCACATTGGACACCTCCTCGGGATGGCCTCTCCCCCAGCGTTCACGTGAAGGTGCAGCTCATCAGCTGGCCTGGGCCAGCCCCAGTGGAGGACACGGGGGGACACAGCTGCGTGCACGGAGAGGGAATGCTGTGCGGTGGGCATGGCTGCCAAGGGGTGTCCAGGCCGCTGCCCTCCTGGGAACGCAGTGCAGGGTGGATACGTGGTTCTGCTGTCCCAGCAGCAACCTTGATGACTCTGAGCCTTGTTTCCTGTGCCACGTGATGGCCAGCAGTGGTGTTTGCCTGCCAGGCTGTGGCCGGACCATGGGGCCACTGTGCAGAGGAGTGCTGGGAAAAGCCCTGGTGCCTGGCGCCACAGAGGGACATCACTCCAGGCGGCTGTTTCAACACCGCGTGACCCAGGGCTTTGCTGAGTGTGTCCTGCTGTGGTCGCGGCACTTTCAGCTCCTGAAGTGCCCTATGAGAGGGGACCTGCAGTGACGGCTGATACGTCCCTCATTCCCTCAGATGGAACAAGCGTCTGGGTGGCCGCTGATGTCCTCTTCATCTCCGTCTTCTGTGCTCAGATCCCATGGAGCTGCCTGTGGGATGCTTCCTTTCCACGCGTGGAGAGTAGTGGAGTGGGTCTGTATGCATTTGCTGGGGTTTGGTGCCTCCCTCACTGTGGGGTGCCCCGAACAGGGGAACGCTTGTGGGACAGGATGTGGGCGGACGTGAGGTGTGGCTCGGTGACTCCGTCCACCTAAACAGAGCGGCTTCGGCTTGGTCTCTTGGCTGTGCGTGCAGGGTGAGTCTACAGAAGGCCGCTTGCTCTGCCTTTTGCACACTCGGAATCACTTGCAGCTCCAGTCGCTGCATCCTGAGCTGCCCCGTGGTCTGCAGACGCACCCAGAGCTGCCTTCAGCCAGGCTCGATGGGCTCGCCCAGGGTTTGGCTGGGCCAGGGGCAGGTGCTGTGCAGAGCATGTTGACTCTGGGTCAGAACTTGCTAATTGGACTTTTTGTGTCCTTGGCGCTGGTCCTTTTCCCCCAAGCATGAGAAGTTAAAAACCAAAACAAGTTTTGCCTTGACTATGAGGAAATTGGTTCCAAATGCCATTAAATCAGGCATTGCCTCTAGTTTATGCAAAATAACTCATGAAAATTTTAGAACAGCTTTGTGCTTATGTGAGCTTATTGTGCAAAATGCTTTACAAAAAGTCAGGAACCAATTATTCTGTCACTGCATGAGCGCACGAGTTCCGTGTCTTTGAGCTCAGCATGCCTGGTGATGAATACGTGGCTTCAGGCGTGTATTTTGGTTGCCATTGACATTTGTTGATTCAAGAAGCTGCTCGTTTCCTCAAAGGTTAGAGCTCGTGGATCAGAACAGTTAGACTCCCACAGGCACGGTTAGCAGATGTGTGCATGCTTTTGCGCAAACAGGTAAAAATGTCAGCTGCTAGAGTGAGCAGGTTATTAAAATAGGAAATGATTTTATTCTGAGCTCCGTAAGTGGTGGTGTAGAGCTAACATAAAGACGGCCTCTACTTGACGAAAGGAGGGTTTGTTTTTGTTCTATTGGGATAATCTTCACGTCCTGCTCTCCCCTCCCGTTTCTCCCACCATGTCTCTTGCTGTCACTCTGTAGGAATCAGATGTTAAAAGATTAAGAAGGATGTAGGGCAGACATGCCACACTCATGACTGAAACACAGAACTTTGTTTCCTCAACCTAACAACATTTACATTTCACCCTGTACAAATCTTGATTGGCCTTGGTTGGAGGCGTCTTTCTGGTGCTCCGACGCCCCCTCCGTGTGCTCTGCCGCCTTGGTTGAGCAGCAGCCCTTTCTCGCTCATTGACTCCCTTTTGTTACGGGGCTGCAGGGTGGGAGACGATGGCGAGGCAGTTGGGGAGGCCTAGGGCTGCTCAGGGAAGGTACTGGGGGTAGCCTTCCGCGGACCTAACAGTGTCGCTATGGAAATGCACGTGAGGGCCACTTGCTGTGGGGCAACATGGGGTTGCCAGGGCCGGGCCACTGCTGCTCTGTGCAGGAGGCACACTCCATGGTGAAGGACTGGAGAGAGTTCTGGAACGTGCAGGGCCTCATGATCCGTGTAGGAGGCGGCGGCGGCACGCTCCATGGTGAAGGACTGCAGACCAGAGAGTGAGTGAGCTCTGGAAGGTGCAGGGCCTCATGATCTGGTGCAGCGCCAGCTAATGCGAGCACAGCCAGGCGTCCACACAGCAGGGCACCCAGGCATCCAGCACTGCCATGTGCCTCTGGCGCAAGCGCAGGCCTTGGTGACCGACCGCCTGGCTGGGTGCACCACGCATTGCAATGACAGCCAGATTTCCGAGACGCACGGAGCGACGGGCTACAGGTGAAGCGGCAGCTGCCAGCCACGTGACCGTGGGTGTGGACCACCTCATGGGCCTCATCCCAGCTGCGACCATAAAGATGAAGGAGTCTTTCTTTTCTGCTGGGAAGTAAGTCTCTGCTTGTGGCTCTTGAGGCTGAGGGCAAGAATCTATTTTTAAAGGAATGGCAGCATCTCAGCTGACTGAAACCGCAGCCTCCCAGGTTCAAGCGAGTCTCCTGCCTCAGGCTCCCTAGTCGCTGAGATTACAGGTGTGCACCAGCAGGCCTGGCTAATTTTTGTATTTTTAGTAGAGACAGGGGTTCACGATGTTGGCCAGGCTGGTCTCCAACTCCTGACCTCAAGTGATCCACCCGCCTCAGCCTCCCAAAGTGCTGGGATGACAGGCACGAACCACCGTGCCAGCTGGGAATTTTAGTCTTTTAAGCAACATGTATGAAGAAAGAAATTAGGGACGGCAGCAAGTGTAAGGGGAATGCCGCTTGCTTCTGGACGGTGGTTCCGGTACAATGCAGTTCTAGAAAGCTGGCACTGAAATGCAGGCCGGAGCGCACACAGGAGAGCGTTCTGGAGCCAAGTTTCCTGAGGCAGGTGCTTGTCCTGGCAGAGCAGGGGCCCTCCGAGGTGCCCGGCTCTTAGTGCATAGGGACCAGCAGGCTGGCCAGCGAGAACGGATGGGGTAGGTGTTTCTGTTTGTTGCCAGCCTCTGTTTACTGGGCGTGTCACCACACCATTCTCCATAAGTTGTGAAGCAAAAGTCATAAGGTCTCTAATTTAGAAGGGGGCAGACCCAGGTTTCTGGGTCTTTGTTTTCTTGGCTTTGTGTTATGCATGCCAGGGGTAAAGTGGATTTTAAGGTGTGGAATTGGGAGGGAGAGTGGTCTGGATGAGAACTCTGAAGCTTCCTTGTGGATCTCCTTTTCTGGCCGTCGGGATGTGGACGTGCATTTCTTAAAATTCTCACACGCTGCATCCTTCAGCCTGCAGACCCTGCGGAGACATGAGAGGCGATGCCACGGTGGTTATGCAGCTGCGCATCCTCTGATGGGCTGAGGCTGCTGCCATACAGCAGCAGAACCACGCAGTTCCTGGAGGAGAAGGGGGTTTTGACTGCGAAATACTCCAGTGAATTCAGGGTGAACACTGAAGGAGGAGCTGCTGGTTACTTGGGGATAAAAGAGCTGTGAAGCCCTGGATTTGGGAAAACGTGGCTTTCGCAGAACAGGACGGGATGGAAGCCTAAACCCAGCATTGCTTACTAGCCCCTCAATTAACAGAGTCCCACGGAGACAATCCCCTGGCAACAGGAAGTCAAGGGAGAAAGAGGGAGCCCCAGGGCTGGGAGGAGCGGCCTCCTGAGAGCGGAGGAGGGGCGGTCCCCACCGCGCACCGCACACCGCACCACACGCCGGTGGTGCCCGGCCTTCGCATTGGAACGGAGGCGGCGCTGCAGACCTCGGGCGAGCGCCATCCCTGCAGGAGGAAGCCAGTCTTGAGTCCTGGCTCACACCACGCACAGCTTCAGGGCGATGATGGAAGTTTCCAGAAGACAACGAGGCAGAGCTCGGAGATCTGTGAGGAACGATTTCTTAGGAAAAAAGCTCGCCCCACGTGGAGAGGATGGATGGGTTGGGCTGTGTGGTGTCCATCAGGCGGCTGGGAAGCGGCAGGGACAGGGACGCAGCCCACGGAATGCGCGTCCGGAAGGGCCTGGGCAGGGCAGCCGGACGCTCAGTGGGGATTCCAGAAAGAGACACACCCAGGCCGCACGCACGCACGCACGCCGCCACGCACGCACGCCGCCACGCATGCACCCATGCACGCACGCAGCCACGCACGCCCGTACGCAGGCAGCCACGCACGCATGCCACCACGCATGCACGCACGCCGCCACGCACGCACGCCGCCACGCACGCACGCCGCCACGCATGCACCCATGCACGCACGCAGCCGTGCACGCCCGTACGCAGGCAGCCACGCACGCACGCAGCCACGCACGCACGCAGCCACGCCTGCAGTCACGCAGCCACGCACGCACCCACCGACGCACCCACCCACCGACGCACCCACACACATACGCACCCACACACGCACACGCACTCACGCGTCGCTGACTATCCCAAATCCGTCAGGTGCTCATTCTTATGGTTCATGACGTGGGAACTGAAACCAGAGAGAGAAACATGGCGTATCCACCGCAGCGACTGAAAGACAGAGGGGGAAAAGGACAAACGTTGGCCGGAAGGCGCAGCCCCGGAGCGTCCGTGCGCGGCCATGCCGGAGCGTGTTGTGCGGGTGCCTTGGAGACCGTCGGGGTTCACCGGCAGCGGAGCCTCCCCGGCTTGGGAGGCCTCGGCCTGTGCGCAGCTCCACGGAGCGGGTGCCGCGCGCGCGCGCGCGCGCGCGGAGGGGGCAAGGCCGTTGCGCTGCAGGTGCCCACACGGTCGCTATGCGGGGCGGGGGGACCCTGGCGGGCACCCTCCCTCTCTATGCAGTCGGCGGCACAGAACCAGCCCCCGCACCGAGGGCGAGGCAGCGGCAGGCTCGCGGGTGCCCGCGGTGTCCTGTGGTCTCACTGGGTGACTCATCCGCTGCGTGGTCTTGATTGGGCGCTTTTTGGCCTAAGTGACCCTCCGGTCACAGAAGTCCTTAGGAAGGCACCGAGGGTGGAGCCGCCGGGGCGTGCACGGCAGGAGGCTGCTGCAGCCCTTTTTGCCTCGAGGGGTCTCTGCCCGTGGCCCCACGTTCACCTCCGTAGCCCCTGGTCCGCCAGCACCGATGGAGGGTGGCAGCCGCTTCCCAGCTCTCTGCCCTCCTTTCCGGACTCCTCTGCCCACCGCCTTCCGTGACAGCGCATTCACGGAAGGGGACAGCGGGGACACTGGCGGTGAGAGTCCAGCCCCTTCGGGGAGGGCCACCTCCTTCTGCCCTCCTGAGGCTGCATCTCTTCTTCTTCGGGGAGCCCCGCAGGTCCTGCCATGAGGCTGCTTGAAGTTGCTCATCCCTTTAATGTGAGTTTATTAGTTACATCTTCTAAAGTCTTGATTCTTAAGGAGCTTCTTCTCCAGTTAGGAAGAACCTCTTGGTTATTATCATGATAATAAATGTCACTTAGAATTAGGTCACCCTGAAAGAGTCCTGAGGTCACTAGCAGTCCCTGGCAGGGTTAATTATTTGGGGGGTGGCCCAGGTGAGCCAGGCTCCAGGTGCAGACGCCTGACATCCTTCAGTTATGAGAAGGAAGAGGGCAGTGATGGCCATCCTTCCTCAGGCTCAGACACGCTCACTGGCAGTGGTGACAGTCGGGTCCCTCTTGACGTCAGTCTTCCTGGCCCACGGCGTCAGCCTCTGTCGCCAGACGTGGACCCCAGGTGCCTGTGAGGGTCAGCTTCTGTGTCTGGGCCGAGATCTGCTTCCGAGCAGGTGGAAGGAGAGAGGACCAGAGAGAGGCCTGTGAACTGGCGGGTCCTGGAGGCATCGTGGAAGTGGGAAGGGGTTGAGGCCTGGGTGTCAGGAGGAAGGGAATCACTGGCCGTAAAATGTGACATGACGGGAAACAGAGTCACAAAGAGGGCAAGTCACCAGGAAGGTGGATTCTTGGCCCCAGAATGTCCGCAGCCCAGAAGATGCTCATCTCTTAGCCTCCTGCTTGCCCCTGAAGGCTGGATGTGGGCGCCACTGGGCTGGCAGGTGGGTGGGCGGGTGTTCCAGGCAACTTAGGCATCTTCCCAGGAGGGAGCATGGGGGCCCAGGGCCAAGCGCCATCTTTTCAGTGGATTCTCTGCCTGTGGCTGTGACTTGCATTGACATGTGGAGGGGAAACTCATCCGTGGAGTGAAGTGTGCAAAGCCACTTGGGGAAAGGCTAAAATAACTTTGTTGCAATGTTTCAGACGGACGTAATGCACCAGAACATTTATGACTACATCCACGTGGACGACCGCCAGGACTTCCGCCGGCAGCTGCACTGGGCCATGGACCCTCCCCAGGTGGTGTTTGGGCAGCCTCCGCCCTCGGAGACAGGTGGGTCAGCGATACCTAGAATAGGTCACGTGACACGCTGATGCCTCTGGAAAATATCCCGGCGCGCCGTCTTGGTGTGCTCTGCCTTCCACGTTGACCTTAGCGCAGAATCTCACCTTTCTTCAGAGACCGCCTCCCATGTCCCTCCAGTCCTCTGGTTGGGCCGCCACCAGCTCTGTGCGGCTCCTGAGTGCTTCACTCCTGGTTGCTTTCCTGGGCTCTGCCGGGCTTGAAGTCACCGCCATTCTTGCCGCCTCACCGTGAGCTGCAGTCCTGGCCTCTTGTTTTGCAAACTCGCCTCAAGTCTCAATGTCTGCCAGGAAGTTTCTTTGCTTCATACTAGATTTATCCAAAAAAAGCCCCTGAGAGTTTGTCGCTGTTCAGAGTCAGTTGCCCCTTTGTACGAAGACCCTGCACAGGGCTTGCCCCCCGCCACCCCGCAGCCCCGACTGGTAAGATGAGCCCTGCAGGCGTGGGACTCTGGAGACGGCGTCTGCCCCGGGGTCCTGTGCAGAGGGCGGCTCCCTGGTACTCTCACACAGATCCACAGAGGCCTGGAATAATTCACGGAAGTTTCCGCCACAGCCTCATGGGACAGCATGATTTATCTTAAACAATGTTTTTAAAGGCAAGGAATGATGAAGGCAAAATCTGTCCCAGTGACGTCTAGAGGGATGTTGGGGGCGGGAGGGAGGGGTGTGCAGCGATAGGGTTCCCACCACCTTGGCGCGAGAACCATGTCGTGTTTGCCGCGTGCCCTGTGCATGCTGCTGCTGCGTGTGTGACCGCCATGCCCCTTGACCCCTGTGGCCTGCAGGAGACGACGCCGTCCTGGGGAGGCTGCTCAGGGCCCAGGAGTGGGGCACAGGCGTGCCCGCCGAGTACTCGGCCTTCCTGACCCGCTGCTTCGTCTGCCGTGTGCGCTGCCTGCTAGACAGCACCTCAGGCTTCCTGGTGAGTGCGTGGGCCCCTGGCAGGAGGCTCCCGACATCTGGGGTGCGCGCCACCCTGCTGTGGAAGGAAACAGGGTGAGAGGAGGTGGGGGCATTGACCCACATGTCCCTGGTGGAGGGGTGAGGGCCGGGCGCTGAGCTCTGTGCACAGCACGACAGCGTGTGCCCTTGATGCCTCCGGGCGTGCAAGGGGATGCCTGATGAGTCAACCGTGAGGCCTGCTGTGGTGGGCGAGCCAGGTCGATGAGAATGTAAAACTCTGTAGTAGGTTTGTACTCTAGCTGTACCTTTATTTAAAACTTATTAAAATATCTTTTAAAATGTGTCCTACATAAGCCGGCATGGTGGCTCATGCCTGTAATCCCAGCACTTTGGGAGGCCGAGGCGGGCGGATCTTTAGGTCAGGAGTTCAAGACCAGCCTGACCAACATGGTGAAACTCCGTCTCTACTAAAAATACAAAAACTAGCTGGCCGTGGTGGTACGTGCCTGTAATCCCAGCCACTCAGGAGGCTGAAGCAGGAGAATAGTTTGAACCTGGGAGGCAGAGGTTACAGTGAGCTGAGATTGTGCTACGCACTCCAGCCTGGGCGACAGAGTGAGACTCCGTCTCAAAAAAAAAAAAAAAAAAATGAGCCTCCAGCTGTGGTGGGTGTGAGTGGCTGAGCCCACAGCTTCTGCTGAGCTTTTTGGTTTCACCCTCTTCTCTTGCAAACAGATACTTGCGATTTTTACTTCTGCTATTTGACCATTTCCTCTTCTAGGTCCTCAGTGAATTAGAGAAGTCCTCCCCCTCAGACATGTCAGGGCAAAGACTTCCCACCCTGTCCCAGACCTCTGTCCACCTTGCAGACCCCTGAGGCATCTGCCTCTCTGCAGCCCCTATGTCCTGGGTCGCAGCAGTCAGGCCCAGGTCACGGCCCCTGAGAGCCCCAGTGGTGGCGTCTGCTGTCCTCCTGGCTGCAATTCAATGCCACGAGGCCCTCTGACCTGAGCACCCTAGCAGGGCAGGCCCCTTGGGCTCAGCTTTCCACCCATTTGTGGACCCATGACCTCCTGGGGACCTTGGATGCAGACCATCCCCATGGCAGAGGCACCTGTGGGTCTGCATGTTTCTGCCCACCCACTGGGCACCTTGTGGAAGGACCAGCTCCCCGTAGGCCCCAGATCTGTTGCCACACACGCGCCCCCAGGACACAGCTTTCATTTAGGTAGATAATGACAATAAAGGCTTTAATTTTGGTATTTTGTTCTAAATTTTGTGGATGTTAAGATATTTTTATTGGCCATGGACTGTTGTTCATTTTTAAAAAATTAAATAACCAATTCTTGGTTAATTAAAAACTGTTATTTCTAGATGACACCAAATTGGAAGGATTTTACTGTGCAGCCGCTGAAATATAGCCACACCAAGACCCTGCACAACCCCATGGCTCTTCCCAGCTTTAACCCTGAGTGGTGCAGCCTGGGCAAAGCAGGTGTCATGGGAACTCCCTCATGCCACCCACAGGAGCACCTGCGAAAATGCTAGTTTTTGAGATTCGGTTGAAGTTTACTTGGGAGCTTGAAATCAGCCACGTTGGGAATATTTATACGAAAGAAATTGGCAAACAGTGCTTATCAGGGAATCTTCCCCCTGGAGAGCTAGATGTTAAACATTTCCCAGCACACCCCTGCCTTGAATCCCTCACACCAATTGTGTGACTGCTATGTAGTAGGTGTTTATTATTTGTTTAATAAATCCATGGACATATGGAAAGATGAATGGGTGGGTGGATGGATGGACAGATAGAAAGATGGATGAATGGATGGATGGATGGATCATGGGCTAGATGGGAAGATGGATGGATGGATGAGTGGATGGATGGGAAGATGATGGATGGATGGATGGATGGATGGATGAATGGGAAGATGGATAGATGGGTGGATAGATGGATGAATGGAAAGTGAATAGATGGACAGATGGGTGGATGGACAGATGGATGGGTGGGTGGATGGATAGATGGATGGGTAGACACATGGATGGGTGGATGGATGGCTAAATAGACGGATGGATAGATGGGTAGATAGATGGATAGATGGATGGATGAAAGATAATAGATGGACAGATGGGTGAATGGATGAGAAGATGGATGGATGGATGGAAATATGGATGGATGGATTGGAAGATAACAGATGCATGGAAACACGGATGGATGGGTGGATGGATGAATGGATGGATGGAAACATGGATGGATGAATGGGTGGATGAGTGGATGAATGGGAAGGTGGATTCATAGGAAGATGATGGATAGACACATGGATGGATGGGCGGATGTGAAGATGGATGAGTGGGTGGATGGATAGGTGGGTGGATAGGTGGGTGGATGGATAGATGAATGGGTGGATGGATGCATGGGCAGATGGATGGGAAGGTGGATGGATAGATGGATGGGAAGATGATGGATGGGTGGGTGGATGGATGGGTGGATGGATAGATGCAAGAATGGATAGGTGGGTGGATGGATGGGTGGGTGGATGGATGGAAGGTAGATGGATGGATGGGAAGATGATGGATGGATGGGTTGGTGGATGGATGAATGGGAGGATGGATGGATGGGTGGATGGATGGAAAGGTGGAGGGACAGATGGGAAGGTGGATGAATGGATCTATGAGTGCATGGATGGGAAGGTGGATGGATAGATAAATGGGAAGTTGATGGATGGATGGGTGGATGGATGGGTGGATGGTTGGATGGGTTGGTGGATGGATGGAAAGGTGGATGGATAGATGCAAAGATGGATAGATGGGTGGGTGGATGGATAGGTAGGTGGATGGATGGGTGGGTGGATGTGTGGGAAGGTGGATGGATAGATGGATGGGAAGATGATGGATGGATGGGTGGATGGATGGATGAATGGGTGGATGGATGGATGGGTGGATGGTTGGATGGGTTGGTGGGTGGATGGGAAGGTGGATGGATAGATGCAAAGATGGATGCATGGATGAGTGGATGGATGGGAGGGTAGATGGATAGATGGATGGGAAGATGATGGATGGATGGGTGGATGGATGGATGGATGAAAAGATGGATTGCTGGGTGGATAGATGGATGGATGGAAAGACAGATAGATGAAAATAGGATAGAGAGAGAGTGATGCCACATTGTGGGGTCATCCTTCCATGAAAGGCAGGAGTACCCTGAAGGCCCTTGGTAAATAACTAAATTATACATCAGCGTTTCCTTTGTAGAGAGATATTTTATTTCCTTTTATAACAAACTCCTAGGTTACTTGCTGGCTTTTAAAGTCACACTGTACGCCCTAGATAAATAAAATCAAGTTGTGCCTAAATGTTATCATTAAAATGAAGGATTAATAATTTGGAAATGAAATATTAAAGCTGAAACAGTGCTCGGAGATCATCCACTCCTGCAGATTCCTGCCAGGGGCTTGGCCAGTGGCCCGGCTGTGGGTGGGTGGCAGGTCCAGCAGGTGCACATTCACACCCACCTGTGGGGGGGTGGCGCACACATGGGCATGATTGAGCGCCCACGTGGGAACGTACCTGTCAATTAGAGGCGACCGCGGTGACGTCAGAGAAACCCGCGAATCACTGTGCAGGCCGTGGGGTCACAGGCTCTGCAGCTGCAGCTCTGCTCTCCTGAGCCCTCATGGTGAGCTGCCTCCCTGCAGATCCAGCTGCTGTGGTGCTCTTGAGTTCTGTGTCCCGTGACCACCTTGCTGGGGCACTTTGTGAACACGCCTTCCTCTGTCTTTAAAACACCAGACGATGCAGTTTCAAGGGAAACTAAAATTCCTGTTTGGACAGAAGAAGAAGGCGCCCTCGGGGGCAGTGCTCCCACCACGGCTGTCGCTGTTCTGCGTTGCCGCGCCGGTGCTCCTCCCCTCCGCAACGGAGATGAAAATGAGGAGCGCGCTTCTGAGGGCCAAGCCCAGGGCTGACTCCGCAGCCCCCACGGATGCAAAGTGAGTAAGACTCGCCCTTCACAGCCACGTGGCGCCCGCTGGCGGCCACCACAGAACGCCTCCACGCTCAGTTCTGTATCTTCTTTCTTCATTTCCAGCCAGTAATAAAATAGCAAGTGTTCTGTTTTTAAAGTCATTACCTGGCCAAGGCCGCGACGATGAGAGTAAACGTTTTCAAACTCGTGTTTGCAAACTGGCACCAAACGTTGCCTGTTTTGATTCAATCCCAAATCGCCCTGTTACGGAACCAGTTTCAGAATAAGCGCCCTGACCCTGTGTCCTCAAGGGGGTGGAAGGTTGGCGGTGGCCTCTGCCTTTCTCCACTGCTCAGCTGCCCCTTCTTCGCACAGTCTGTCCATGGGCAAGCGGAGGCTGTTCCTGGCTGCAAGAGATGCCAGAGAAATACGTCCCTGGTGGGCAGACGGAGGGTCAATGGCACAGCTGACCCTCTAGCTGGTCTAGCTGGTCCTCGTCCCTGGCCAACCCAGTCCTATCCCAGCGCTTTCTCAGCCTTTCCGAAATAGAAAACACCCGATTGGTCCTCGACCTTGGCGCTAGGGACCGGTTTGGTGGAGGACAATTTTTCTGTGGACTGGGAAGAGGGGAATTGTTTCAGGATGATTCAAGCACATTTACTTCCATTTCATTTCTGTTTTTATTACATTGTAATATATAATGAAATAAGTATACAACTCAGCGTGACGTAGACTCAGTGGTAGTCCTGAGCTTGTTTTCCTGCACCTAGGCGGTCCAGTGGGGTGGGGGGGGTGTGATGAGAGACGGTGACAGATCATCGGGCATTAGATTGTCATCAGGAGCTTGAAACCTAGGGCCCCCTCATGTGCAGTTCACGATAGGGTTCAAGCCTCTGTGAGAACCTAATGCCTTGGCTGAGCTGACGGGAGGCGGTGCTCTCGCCCCCCGCTCACCTCCTGCTGTGCAGCTTGGCTCCTGGAGGCCGCGGACGGTACAGATCTGTGGCGTGGGCATCGAGGACCCCTGCCCTAGGGGATTTGTGCCTGTAGTTTCCTAGACAGCATTAAGGCTGTCTTGTGTGCTGGGAGAGATGTAAATGCTGTGTATATAGAAACTGTGTACCCCGCCTGCGGGGAAGACACCAGTGACGTGGGGCTGGGGCAGCCGGGATGCCAGAGACCTGAGTTCGTCTCAGTGACCTGGACGAGTCACTGCTGCTGTCACTGCCTCCTCCTGGGACAGCCTGATGGGAGGGAGGGGGGGCTGAGTGCAGGGTAGAGGGGTGGTCTGGGCTGGCCCTGCACCCTGGCCGTCAGATCCCCGAGGCCCTTGGCTGCTGGCAAGGTGCTCCTGCTCTGTGACTTTGAGACACCCGACTCGTCCTCCTCAGCCCCTCGGCGCTGCACGCAGGCCCTGGGAACCAAGCGCAGCTCAGCCTGCCTTCGATCCTGCAGCCGCTCTTGGGCAGCCCGCTTTGTTCATGGCCTCCCCGCTCTGTGGGCAGCAAATACTGAGCTGGAAGGAAATCTGAGCTCCCCATCCCAGTGGGAATCTCCGCCATAGCACCCAGGAGTGATTGGCTGAGGCTGCACAAACCCCACACACAGAGAACATTGCTTGAGAGCAGATTCATCCCGGTGTGACTTGAATCTCACTGCCTAGCATGGCCACCGTCCTGTCTGGGCCGAGTGCTCTCTGCTCTGTTTGCCTTGCCCCGGGTTCTGGCTTCCAGATATTTCCTGATTCCTACGCTTCCCCTCTGTGCATGGACAGCGTGGGGGGACGTTCGCAGCAGGTGGAGCAGTGTGGACTGCAGGAGACGTCCCCACCGTTTTGAGAGCTGCCTTTACTGATGCGCCAGCTGCGGCAGGCACCTTAGGGCGATCCTAAGTTGCAGTGATGTGGTTGCCTTGTAGTCTGACTTTGGATTCTACCTGCGTTCCTTAACTTTCGTTAGTATTAAATTTCACTCTTTTAGATGCAATCTTGATTGACCGTGTCAGAGTCCACGCTCCTGAACTAGTTTGAGATCTGGGACTCAGCAGCACCCACCACGCTGCTGTCCCTCCCATTCCCTGGCACCTTTGGCAGGCCAGCGTGCCCTCTGTATTCACAGCGGTGCCCTCTGTGGGAACGCCAGGACGTGCCACTGAGCCCCTCTGCCCATTGGATCCCAGAGATGCTGGGAGACCCCGTCACACACCTGCTGACTTCCAGATGCAGAGGATGCGGCTGGGGGCCCTTTCACCCCACGGGGCTGCAGAGGAGGACCTTGGAGGTTCTGGGACCCCTGCTCAGTGTCCAGGGCTGACTGAAGGCCCCAAGGCCACCTTGCCAGCACTCACAGCGCTCTCTGCTGTGGGCGCGACTTCCATCCTCACCTTTGACCTCTTTAAGATAACCATATACGCAGCTCTACAGCCTGACGGGAGCAGCGGTTATCAGAAGGTTTTCATGCCATGTTGGTTTCCGCGTTCGTACTCATTTCTGCTCATGAGCAGCCTCTGCCTGGGCCCTGACAGCCCCACCTCACTGCTGCTGTCTGAGGGAGGTCAGAGGGCAGCTTCGGGGATGGCCAGGACACGGGCCAGCCTGCTGAGGCCCACAGATCTCCGGAAGGTTTTTTGTTTGTTTGTTTTGAGACGGAGTCTTGCTCTGTAGTCCAGGCTGGAGGGCAGTGGCACAATCTTGGCTCACTGCAACCTCTGCCTCCTGGGTTCAAGTGATTCTCCTGTCTTAGCCTCCCGAATAGCTGGGACTACAGGTGCCCGCCACCACACCTGGCTAATTTTTCATATTTTCAGTAAAGATGGGGTTTTACTGTGTTATCCAGGATGGTCCTGATCTCCTGACTTTGGGATCTACCTGCCTCAGCCTTCCAAAGTGCTGGGACTACAGGCATGAGCCACCACGCCTGGCCTCTGGAAGGTTTTAAATTAAATTTATGTAGCTTCTTATTTTAAAGGATGGAAATATAAAGTGCAAGGGAGAAACACAGAATTCTAAAGGGAAAAGAAATGAATGCTACACCGACACACAGAAAGCCCAGGGTCCCCGCAGGGCTCTGGCCCAGGTCCTCCTGCACTTGCAGGGACCACGCAAACCCTGGACCGCTCTTTACCTGGCTTGGTCTTTATATTGAAAGTGCACACCGCGAGCCTGGTCTTCCCTGTGAGGTCCCAGCCCTAGAAGCAGAGGGGACGAGCCCCTTGGTGTCAGAGCCGGGCAGGGCAGGTCTGGCCCCACCACACCTTGCATGCCCACAGCCCTGTCCTGGCCGTCCCGGGGTGGAGCGCAGGTGTGCAATCACAAGCACAGGTGTGGGGCCGCAGGTCACAGCTCTCTCCTGGTGGCCTGGACGCCCAGACCCCCTGTGGGGTCATGAGGGTGGGGTGGAGCACAAGGCACAT
The DNA here is from genome assembly GCA_963573385.1 of Cacajao melanocephalus. NCBI lineage: Eukaryota > Metazoa > Chordata > Mammalia > Primates > Pitheciidae > Cacajao > Cacajao melanocephalus. The sequence continues at coordinate 23,779 of CAUYLG010059431.1, read as the reverse complement.
AAAGCTGGCATACAACTTCAGCTTAACACACGTTACTGAAACTCAGAAGGGGGAAGAAAACTTGCCAAGCCAAGAATGCTGACTCCCACCCACCCAAGGCTTTTGGAATTCTCACCACCCTGCTCTGAGCTGGATTCAGAAGCCAGCTTTCAGGATGCACCTTGTGGTCCACCAGTCCTGAGTGCCACAGTGGTGCAAGATGCAAGGTGCACTCCGTAGAATCAGAGCCCCGAGGTGGTGGCAGCAGCCCCCGTGGCCCCCTATGACCTCTGGTGGCCCCCAGCAGCCACCCAGTCTCCCACAGCTTTTCCCACAGGAGTTTTGTGACATGATCTTGATTTCCCTGTTCCTGAAGCCCATTCTGTGAATTCCTCTGCTCACTGCAATTCACTGGGACCCCCACATCAACACACCCTGTGCTTTGCAGCCATTCACGGACACAGATGGGCCCCTGCTCAGACTTTGGTCCTGGCCCTCCTGGAGGTGCCCAGAGTATAGAGAGAAGGGCAGCTCGGGGGCTGTGGCTGTGGGGCCAGTCAGATGGGTTTGAACCCAAGTCTGGCACCTGCTGGTGGGGCAGCGCCACTTAACGCTTCTCTTTTGAAAAACAAAAGGAAATAGAATCTACCAGGGTGAGTTGCGATTTCAGATTCGGATCACTGTGACGTGTCTGTGCGCACACACATTCCCAGTGTGAGCTGATTTCACCACCTCAGTGTTCACTTCCTAGAACACAACTACCTGGAGTCAGGAGAACAGACGGTATTTTCTTTCTGGCCTTCCAGGAAACGATATTAGCTCTAAAAATCATCTATGACTTTATCCTTGTACTTTCTGAAGCAGATTCATGAGCCCTTCATTGGCCTGAAAAGTGACATGATTATTTTCAGTAAATCTATAACTGAGAAAATAACTTTCCAAGTTATAAAGAATTAAACAATAGTGAGTTATTGTTTCTGTCTTCACTGCTTGGGTTGGACAGCAATACCTGTCATTATTAATTTCTACCTTCGATGCATGTTTAATCCACACGTCATCTTGCTGTTATCTGTGTTCTTCACAGAGTAAAAGCCACCATGAGTCTGTGCGAATCGGAACTGCATGGAAAACCCAATTACTCAGCAGGTACTTAGAACATTTTCTAGCTGATCTTTTCCACGTGGGTAAAATGTGTTTCTGCTTCTTGGAGAGCTTCCCTGCCCGGCGGAGATGTGGCGTATTCCATGGAAAAGCCATTTTGCAGACTTGGTGTCTGTCCTGCTGTGGACAAGCACCGGTCCTGGGCTCTGGTGTGTGCATTTCTGAGCAGCTCAATGGGTCCTGCCTTGCTGAGAACACGCAGCGGTCGCCCAGGAGCTCCTCAGCTCACACGGTGATGGCTTCGTTCCCCTCTAAACCCCAACAGGAAGGAGCAGCAGAGAAAGCGGCATTTTGGTGCTCAGGGAACAGACTGACACTGGCCAGTGGGCACAGGTTCCCACCAGAGCCCCATGTCCATGCCTCCGGGGCAGCCCTGACCTTGTCCTCGACCCCAAGGGGACCTCAAGGTAAGTAAGTGGTGCCAGGCAGCCTCCTCCAGCTCTGGCAGCTCCCTAAGTCACTGTGGAGGCCCAAAGTAAGAGGGGGTGGGAGGAATGACGACTATGACGGCAGCCTTGACCACTACACGAGCCACAGCTGACCCTGTTCCCCGTGGAGCCGTCCACGCAGCTTCTGGCTGGAGGTCATGCACATCGCTGGGGACTGACTGCGGGGAGCAGTGGGCCAGGGATGTCGGGGCTGAGGATGCCCTGTGGGCACTGGCTGAGCTGCCCGGGCTCTGGGACCAGCCCTCACCTGTCGCCTGGAACCTGTGTCACCTGGCTCCGTCCTGAGCTTGGCTTTGCTCAGAGCCCTGTCTCCTCCCTCTCCCTCCTCAGGGCCTGCCTGCTGCCCAGGTGGGCCTCCCCCTTTCCTGACCAGCCCAGCTGTGCACCGCAGGCCCCTCCCCACCTTCCAAGTCACTTGTCTCACAGTCATGCAGTGCCAGTCCCGATGTCATGCGGCGTCCAGCTGGTCAGCAACAGGGCCTGGCCACAGGAACTGCTGGACATGGCGCTTTCTGCTTTGCAGTTCCATGGGGCTATTTGCACGGTCCCTCCCACCCCCAGAGCTCCTGACTGGTGTGGCTGACACTGCACAGGCGGCCTAGGCCTCACAGAGACCCCTCCCTGAAGCCTGTGCCCTCCCCCACCCTGGGCCCTCCTCACTCGCCCCAGGCACACGGGGCAGCGGTGGGGGGTGCTGGCACGGCCTCCTGGGCTGCTGGGTGGGTTAGAGGGGATGGTGCAGTGTGGGGTCAGTGTAGCAGCCCCAGCAGATTTAGCATCGTCCTAATGTAGTAGCCTCCCTTAGAGACCCCCAACTAAGGCGGCCAGACCTAGTGTCTTCAGCTGCTGTCGAATGGGCATCTTTTCTCTGCAGGAACAGGGAGGAGCAGCAGCGGGTGCTGAGCAGGGTCTCTGGAGCTACAGGGCGGAGGGAGACGCCGGGACCCACAAAGCCCCTGCCCTGGACGGCGGGAAGGCGCAGTGAGGATGGTGCCCGGCCGAAGCTGCGTAGCAGCAAGAGTAGCCCACTCTCCCTGCGCCCCATGCCCCGCGGCTCCTGCCTGCCCTACCCATGTGTCCAGGGCACTTTCAATGCCAGTGGCTCGGGCACATTCAGGAACTTGCCCATCTCTCAGCCGCCGAGCCCGTCCCCCAGTGCCCACGCCATCCGGACCAGCAGAGCCGCGCGGAATGTCAGTGAGGACCAGGTGCACCCTCCCCTCTGCCACTTTCCCCAGGGGAGCCTGCAGCATCCTCAGCCTGAAGCTCAGCGTTTGGCCTCGAGGGGCTATCCCACGGAGGACGTGAAGCTGCGAGGCGTGCAGATGCCTCCGGGGGGCCTGTGCGGCCCGACGCTGCTGCTAGATGTGCCCATCAAGATGGAGAAGGACTCTGGGTCTGAGGATGCTCCCCACAGCTGCATGCCCAGCCAGGTGTGGGGGCTGGGGGCCGGGGACAGGAGCCATGCGGTCACCTTCCCTACCAGGATGCCCCTGAAGACAGAGCCAGACTCCCTCCACCAGGTCTACACTGCACACCTCGGGCACGGCGTGCTGGGGGCTCAGCCCCATGGCAGGGCCGCTGCGGGGTGCAGCAGGGAGCTGGCCCCTTTCCACCCTGCATACTCCGCACGCCTGGAGCCTCCCCAGCAGCTCTGCGCACGGGGTCGAGGCGAACCGTCCTCCCTGCCAAGCTGCACCTGCAGAGCTGCTGAGGCTGCCCCTGTGGTCAAGCGCGAGCTGCTGGACTCGGCCCAGTGGGCCACTTACAGCCAGGGAAGGGCGCCTGGGATGTTTCCCAAAAGTGCCTTGGCGACGCTGGTCCCACCCCAAGCCTCAGAGTGCACATTCCTGCCGTAGCCCGGTGACCACCGTCCAAGCTCGGATCCGTCCGTCTATGCTCAAATGCGCCAGTGGCCAGGCTGCCCCCCACCTGGTCAGGCCGGAGACCTTCCTAAGAAATGCTTTGCAGAGCTGCACATGCACAGTCCCCTTGTCTGTGTGCACAGCGTACACAGCAGCGTATCCCAAATTTTATAAAATATCTCAACCATTCTTAAATGCAAACTGACCTTAAGTCTACTCAGGCATGACAGCACTTCTCTTTGAGGAATTAAAATCTTTCTTTATTTAATAAAGTGGTCATGGCTGGACAGCTTCATGCCTGAGAGGCAGGGAGTGCCATCCCACTGCCGCCAAGTCCACAGTCAGGGAAGCTGTGGGGGGCGCTTCTAGCCTGGGCCACCTGCAGCTTCCGGCCTGTGCTGTACAGGCAGCATCAGCCCGTCACTGGAGTGCGCTGCAGAGGCCGGCACCTGGCAAAGTAGGAATACACCTCATGGAGAAAGGGGCTGTGAGCCCACTCATGGAGGAATCTGGGATGCTCCAGGCAGCAGAGGCTGGCAGTGCTGAGCCACACACTGCCCCACACTGTGTGGCAGGTGTTCCGTGGCACCAGGACAGAGTCTGAGGCCAGGTCTGGACTAGACATGGACAGGGTAATACCTGTTCCTTCTGGACATCTCCCGTGTTCTCAGTGGGTCTCTGCGGATGGTTCTTACTAATCTGCCTCTTGGTACATCATGTAATATGGAGTTCACAGACTCGAGTTTGGAAGTACAAAGAAACACACAACGTAGAGAAAAGGCATAGGAGACTGTGCTGTCTGTGGGGTTTTTCTCCCTGTCTGGCTGTCTCTATAGCTGACTCAGATGAGGGTTCCCATGGCCATCCTTGGAGAATAATTAGGGACAAGATAGACAAGTATTAATAGCATTAAAACAGCTGTAAAGACGACATATTCTGAGGGTAGGAAATTTGGATACAAAAGCAAAGTCAGAAAGTGAGGGTCACCAGTCCACCAACCCGAGATAACTTACAGCGGATGGTGCAGTTCAGGCTTCTTCCACGCTGCACCCGGCTGGTGCAGGCATCACATCGGCGTAGAAGGTGCCACTAAGCAGGAGGAAGCCGAGGCAGGAGGCCCCTCTCCTCAGGGACAGGGTGTCGGCACCCTGACGTCAGCTCCACTGGGAGAGTCCTCGGGGCGAGGGACCCACGGTCCCGTCGCACTGCGCATTCTGCCTCCTGCGTGGACTCCCCCTTTTGTCAGTGGCTTTGGAGTGTCAGTGTTTAGCCCCTGGTTTAATGGCGAAGCCATTTGTTAAATGCACCTTCACTTTGTCAAAACCCAGGTTTGGTTGGTGGGACTGGGTCTTCTGCCCATTGCCAGGTGCCTGCACCCCTCAGCAGCCTGGTTGTGGGACAGTTTGCCCCCACGTGGCAGGGATAGGGGTAAGGCTCTCTTCCCAGAATTGAAAGAGGAAGGCCAACCACCCAAGCCCACAGTCACAGATCCAACATGGCCTTCTGTGACTCCCAAGCCCTGCTGAGGGGCCACTCACTCTGCTCAGCCACGGGGCGCCTTTTGAAAGGTGACCTTGGTGCTGTGCTGTCATGGGCATGAGACGTGCTCATGGCATTCCACTCCCATCTCCCCCTTACCTGATGCCTAGACTTACAATGGGGACAGAGCTACCCAGGGGCTGGCCATGGGGTGACTAGTCACCTGTGAGGACCAGGCACCCATGAGGACCACATGTGAGGACCGGCCCCTACTTCCCACCTCAGCCCCTCACTGCAGAGCCCTCTTTATTCATTTCTCATGCTGAACATGGCACACCTCTGGTCTCTGGGCATTTGTGGATTTAAGACCAGGATGGTATTTCAAAAGCTTCCCACTGCCTTCCTATTCTAACGAAGTGCCCAGCTCCTTTCCTGATCATGGAAAGACCCTTAATAATTAATTAGACCTGCAGGCCAGGCGCAGTGGCTCAGGCCTATAATCCCAGCACTTTGAGAGGCTGAGGTGGGAGGATCACTTAAGCCCAGGAGTTCAAGACAAGCCTGGGCAACACAGCAACTTGTCTCACAAAAAAGAATTAAAAATCAGATGTGCCGTATCCCTGAAAACATCTCGATCAACACACATGTTCCACTCCTGGAGTTCCCTGTCCTGAGGGCTGGCCATGTCCTGTGTTCTGAAGCTCAACCCTCAGCAGCTCTGTTCAGCCTGGGTGCTGTCCAGGTCCCAAGAGTGGCAGCTGCCCTTCCGGTCTCAGGGCTGAGGTGGGCAGGGGGCTCAGTGACTGACAGTCTTGCATGTGTATCACAGGGCTCGGGTGTCCCGGAACCAACGGCTGTCACTGGGAAAAACACCAGGCCCCAAAGATGGAATAAGACCTGGCTGTGCGTTTGCCAGTTGTAGCCAGGGCCTTCAGTGCAGTCAGAGCAGCAAAGACCGCAGCCCCTGACCAGGAGGCTCCTTCACCACGTCCTGCCTTGCACCCTCCCAGACCTTCAGACACACCCCCACCCAAGACCCTCCCAGTGACAGATGATTGCGTAGCCGTGGCTACTGGGCAGCCCATGCTGTGTTGACGCTGCACTCAGCACACAGGTGTCGGCTCTGTAGGTTTTGTGGTGTGGGGTCCCCACAGGAGCCTGTGGCTCTGAGTGCCTGGGACCAGCAGGGTGTCTAGCGTCCCTTCCTCAGTGGCAACAAAAACTCCCTGTCAGCACTTTTGTCATTTTACAGCCACATCCGTCTTGGAAAACTGTGGGGAAGATAATGGAACATAGAGGGTGTGGATGTGGTCATTTCTCTTGTTAGCACAAATTACAGGTTCATGTTTTTCTGTTTATGTAGTGTTTCCCTATACTGCTGAAAAAGTATTAAAGTGAAGTGTAATGTGGGAATGGGATGGAAGGGAGGAGATAAATACAGCTTATATATTTTATATTTTTGCAGTTTCTACTGGAAGAAAAAAGTTTTAAATACCTAGACTAACTTGTTGAATTTTTAAAACTTATGCACTATAAATGCAGCTTTCTCTACTGCTTTCTCAGTGCCTTTAGGAAGCTTTCAAATACTTTTTGTACTGTGGTTTGTATTAAATTTGCAATATTGATATAAAATATATGACATGCTAGTACATGTTTAATGTAAACTGAAATGTCTACATTTTCCTAATGAAGTCACTTTATTTCCTTTAAAGGGTGTGCTGGTTAATTTACATCCTAAAGCAGCCTCTCACCACTAAATAGAAGGCAGCAATAAAAATAAAAACCTTAGAGCTACAAGTCTCCTGAAGGAGGAGGAAGTGCCTGCCATTTCCCTGCTGCCGCCCAGTGGCACTGCTTTGAGAGAGGGTCTGGGCCCCTCTCCCCTGTCAGTGAGGGTCAGGGACCCTCCCAGGTGCTCTCAGGATGCCCCAGACCTGACCTGTAAGAAGTGAGGAAGGTAGAGCTGAGGGCATTGTGGGCCAGGGGCCAGGTGGCATCCACCCTGCCTGGCACAGGACCTGCATGACAGGCCCATGGGAAGGGGGTGGGGGGTGTCACTGGCCCAAGCAGATTGTGGCCAGACGCCCCCCCCCTCAACCCCGCAATGCCATCATAAAAGTGCTGGGGCCTCCTCAAGCATAGATGGCAGTTCAAGGCCCAGTGAACTGCGCTTCTGTTTCCTTTCAGACACCTTTAGAGAGTGCTGGCAGCCCCTGCCAGGCCTCCTTCGCACCCTGCAGCCGGTCAGCAAACCTGTCCTGGTCGCTGGTGTAAGACTCCCATGTCCTAACCAGGGACCAGGCCAGTCCTCCCATCTGTGGCTCCATACCTTGGCCTACCCCTCCCCCCATGCCCTCTCCTCTGTGGCCTCAAGCAGATGGAGTTCCCACATTTCACTCCTCACCCCTCATCTGGCTTCTGCTGAGTGAGCCTGTGTGGAGTTAGGATGAACACAATTTTTTTTTTTTTTTGAGATGGAGTATCACTCTGTCGCCCAGGCTGGAGTACAGTGGTGTGATCTTGGCTCACTGCAGCCTCCACCTCCCAGGTTCAAGCGATTTTCCCACCTCAGCCTCCAGAGTAGCTGGGACTACGGGCATCCACCACCACGTCCAGACAATTTTTGTATTTTTAGTAAAGGCTGGGTTTCACCATGTCGGCCAGGCTGGTCTCAAACTCCTGGCGTCATGTGATCAGCCCAGCTCAGCCTCCCAAAGTGCTGGAATTACAGGTGGGAGCCTAATTGCTGGACACCTGCAATTTCATCTCACCAGGCGCTGCCCAGAAGAGGGGCTTCACCCACTTGGTCTCCCTCCTACCTTCCCATCTCCCAGGCTCTCACCGTACCCAGCCCTGGCACCTGTGTGGACAGAGTTTTTCAGTCTTGGGCTTCTGAAGGGATGAAGCGGCAGTTTTATGTGTCTTGTTCATTCAGCATTTTTTAATCCCTGTTAAATATCAGGCCCTGCGACAGTGCTGGGGACACATTCCGGAGAAAACAACGCAGACGTCAGTGGTGTCCCAGAGCTGGTGTCGGCGGGTGTGCGCTGTGCGCTGTGCGCGTACGTGCAGGGAGAAGGGCTGCAGGCAGCTGAACGTGACCACGAGAACCCTGTCAACTCTGTGACACAGGGAGGGGCCGGGGCTTTGCAGGAGCACAGAGCTGGGGTTGGGGGTGCCCCAGGTCTTTGGGGCCGTTTTATGCGGGACATATGGAGGGCTGGAGCTGAGCGGCGAGTGGGGGAGGCAGCGTGGCCACCGTGAGATGTGAGTGACAACACAGCAGGGCGTGCGGGGAGACGCGCTGGTCGTGGCTCAAACGCTTGCGCAGAGCCCGGTGAGGAGGGCGCAGGGACAAGGCCTCCGCGAGGGCCAAGGAGGCAGCTCCTGCCCCGGGGCTAGCGGCTCTTGCCCTTCACGCGTCTCTTGCTGCACTCGTCGGCCCTTCTGGATCAATTGGCAGCAGTTCCGTTCCTATTCGGGACAGTCTTGTCAGTTACAGACGCGGACAAGGTTTTCCCTCAGCCTGTGGCGTGGCCTCTCACTTAAGGATTTAAATGCACCCTACACGGGGCAAAGTTTTAGTTCAGCACATGTGCTGTCAGCACAGCAGCGTCTCAGGCCTCGCTGGCCCGGGAGTGCGAAGCCGCCCGCTCTCACCGCGCTTCTCCCATGAACGCGTCACTGCGTCTAACCCACCTACCTGCGCTCGCGCTGCGGCCACGTCTGAACACAGGGCCGCCGCCTCTCGCCTGCGGTCTCTGCGGCGCTGCCTGAATCGTCTGTCTCCACTTCCGCAGCGGCTAACGTTCCTTTGCGCACTTAAGACGGTCTCCATGCTCCCAGAGCGGCGCCAGGACTGGGCGCTCCGCCGCCCCTCCCGCCCGCGGGAGTCCGCTCCGGTCCAGGGGCAGATCTCCCCGGCAAGGTCCCTGGGTCCGCTCCGCGGGCGCCGAGCGAACGGCCTCCGGGCGGTGGTTCTCCCTGGCCCGGCCTTTCACTGAGGACGCGCCCCCTGGGCACCTGCGCAGGACACAGGAGCCTCCGTCCCCCTCCCGCCTGCCGGGAGCCTTCGCTTCAGCCCCCGTCCCGCTCCGGGACCCGCCGCCCCTCACCCGCTACGCCGCCGCCGCCTCAGGAGTCCCGCACTCAGGGCCCGACTCTCGTCCTTCCGGCGCCGCGACGGAAGCGGAAGTTCCTGCGCGCCGTCCACTTCCGGCCGGGACCCCGGAGGCGGCGGCGGCGGCGTAGAGGGTGAGGCAGCTGCAGGTCCCGACGGCCCTCGGCTCCCTGGGCGGTGGTCGCCGTCTTTCATCCTTGCTCTCGCAGTCTCTGGCTTGCGCGGGGGCGCGTCGGGGGAGGCCGGGCCGGGGCCCGGAGGGCGGACAGGCCGTTCCGGACCCCGTGGGGTATCCCGCCCGTGCGAGTGTCCTCGGCGCAGGTGCCCCTTTGGCGGAGGTGTTCCCCAGGCGCAGGTGTCCCCTTGGCGCAGGTGTTCCCTCGGCGGAGGTGTCCTTCCTGGCGCAGACGTCCCCTTGGCGGAGGTGTCGCCCCAGGCGCAGGTGTCTTCCCCGGCACATGTGACCCCCAGGCGCAGGTGTCCCCTTGGCGCAGGTGTTCCCTCGGCGGAGGTGTCCCCCAGGCACAGGTGTCCTTCCTGGCGCAGGCGTCCCTCCAGGCACAAGTGTCCTTCTGATGCAGGTGTCCCCCCGGCGGAGGTGTCCCCTCCGTGAGGTGCCCCCCAGCACAGGTGATCCCTTCGGTGCAGGTGTCTTTCCAGGCACAAGTGTCCTTCTGGTGCAGGTGTCCCTCCTGGCACAGGTGTCTTCCCAGGTGCAGGTGTACCCCCAGCGGAGGTGTCCCCTCCGTGAGGTGCCCCCAGAACAGGTGTTCCCTTCAGTGCAGGTGTCCCTTCTGTGAAGTGTTCCCTTGATGAGGTGCCCCCAGCACAGGTGTTTCCCTCAACACAGGTGTCCCCTCTGTGAAGTGTCCCCTCGGTGAGGTACCCCTCAGCCCAGGTGTTCCCCTCCATGCAGGTGTCCCTCCCGGCGGAGGTGTCTGCCTGGCAGAGGTATCTCCCCGGTGCAGGTGCCTCCCACTTGTGAGGTGTTCCCCTCCGCACAGGTGTCCTCCCGGTGAGGTGCCCCCGCCACCCAGCGTAGTTGTCCCCCTGGGTACTGATGTTCCTCTCAGTGGGGTGTCTCCCCCTCTGTGGAGAGTCTCACAACTGAGCCAGCTGCAGGGGAAGGCAGTCAGAAGGGCCCTAGTAGGGGTTGGTCCTGGGTCTCTGTTCATGGCCTCTGAGTTCCTCTTCTGCTTCTGTGACCCAGTCTTCAGGCTGGGATGGAAACCTCTGCAGTGTGTTTTTTACCTTCAGATTTTCCCTTTTCCCACATAAGCTTTGTTGTGAATCTAAGGCGAGCTCTTCTTCACTAGCTCTCCACTCACATCACCTTGGCTCCCGACTGTCCACCCGCAGCGTGCCAGACTTGACTCCAGCCTTGGGTTGGGTTCAGCCACCTCACTGTGTGCACCAGCAGAATGGCTGGATGTCCACTTCTTGGGCTATTATCCAGCCCTATAATCAAGATCATACAGGCTTTAATGTCAGTGGAAATGCTGATGATAATGTCCAAACAAAATAAGAAAGCAAAAGCACGCACCTACAAAGTCATATAAGCAGTGGAACCTTAGCTTAAAAAGAAACCCAAAGGGGGAAAAGAACAAAAACTGGAAGGAAAGAAGCCCAGTTGGAGAGAGCTGCCCCTGGATGATGGGATTTAAGAGGAGTCACCTCTGGATGTTGGGATTTGAGGGGGCTGCCCCTGGATGGTGGGATTTGAGGGGAGCTGTTCCTGGATGGTGGGATTTGAGGGGGGCTGTTCCTGGATGGTGGGATTTAAGGGGAGTCACCCCTGAGTGGTGAGATTTCAGGGGAGTTGCATCTGGTGTCTTTGTATTTTTGTCCTGATTTTCTACATTGGTATGCCGAATTTCATGATGAGAAAATAGAGTAAGGAAAGGTTGCAATGTAGCTCCAGATGAAAAAGGAGAAGAGAGGTGTCTGAAAGCATGTGGGCATGGAGAATGAAAAATTCCAGGAGAAAGTGGATATTTTTAATATTCATGAAGATGAAAACTGAATAGCTGAAGTCGAGGGAACAGGTGCATCAGATTCCTGCATTGACCAGATGCTCACCAGGCAGCCTTCTTAGTTCCCGAGGAGGACAATGGTGGTGTGAGCGTGGTAGGCAGGCTTGCCTGGCATCTGAGCACCTGGGGTCCTCACAAGATTTGCACAAAGGAGGGATGCATGATGTCTTCTAGGGCCGTTAAAAAGGGGGAGATGGGATTTTGGATGCCCAAGACAATGGTGACTTTTATAGGGGATTGTGGGGCTTGTGCTGGGCCTCTAGCTGTGGTGCCTGGTCGGGGGAGATGCCCATGCTGTACTTGTCTTCACTGAGTCCTGGTGCAGCTGCCCACAGGCCTGGCCAAGGTGTTGGGGGAAGGCTCTGGAAAGGAGAAATTAGCCCTGTCTTGGGCAGAGATGTGCCTTGGAGTCTGACATCTGCATGGTGGGTGGTCTGGGACCCACATCTGGAATCTTCCAAATGTCCCTGTCTCTCCTGCCTGTGAAACACCCCGCTCTTCTCTTAAAGGTATAACTTCCCCATGTTTGGGTTACTAAGGTTCGCTTATCTTATTAAGGAGTTCCTAATCCTAGTTCAGCTTTCCTTCAGGTTTTCTGGATGAATGATCTCAAATGCTCCCCTTGTAGCTCCATTGTGATCACCTGGTTGTCTGAGGGAGGTTTGTATCTAACATTCCTACCTTCCTAACAACCCCTGCAGTGCACACAGAATACCTCTAGCATGAATAGTGTGAGGATTCCACCTGCCTTTTGACCATGAAGGAGACAGACCGGGAGGCTGTTGCGACAGCAGTGCAAAGGGTTGCTGGCATGCTCCAGCGCCCAGACCAGCTAGACAAGGTGGAGCAGTACCGCAGAAGAGAAGCGCGGAAGAAGGCCTCCGTGGAGGCCAGGTTGAAGGTGAGCAGGGGGATCACGGCCACCTGCCCCACTCCCAGGCAGCACTGAGCCGTCTGTCTTGGGTTTCAGGTTCGCCGTGATGATTTTGCTGAACTAGCCTTTGTGGTGACGTGGGAGGAGGCAGAGCTGGGCTTTCTTGAGCAGTTACTTTCAGCAGTGTATAACCAGTCAGTAGCTTTGCTTAGAAGACAGTGTGAGTGGTGAAAACACCCGAAGGAACATCCTTTTAAATACCCTGAGGCTGGGCGCAGTGGCTCATGCCTACACTCCCAGCACTTTATGAACCTGAGGCAGGCGGATCACCTGAGGTCAGGAGTTCAAGACCAGCCGGGCCAACATGGTGAATCCCTGTCTCTACAAAAATACAAAAAATTAGCCTGCATGGTAGCGGGTGCCTGTAATCCCAGCTACTTCGGAGGCTGAGGCAGGAGAATCGTTTGAACCCAGGAGGCGGAGATTGCAGTGAGCCTAGATTGCACTCCAGCCTAGGCAACAGAGCAAGACTGTATCTCAAAAAACAAATCAACAGAAAATAGCACCCTGAAAGTGTCCACTGTTTTTAAACAACACTGAAAGAATGAGGTCTTATTTAAAGCTCTTCCACGGAGCACCACTAGAGGGCGTTTTGTTCCCATCATTTTAGCTCACGTTTAACACAGAACAGATCTGACCCACGGACTGCTGTGTGGGTCAGCAGTCCTGGGGCCAAGTGTGGTCCTGGCTGAACAGCAGGAGCCCCTTCCCCACGCCGGTGAAGTCCTGCTCGTTCTCTCTGCCTCGATAAGACCTTTTAGGAAAGTAGGGTGCCTGGGAGAGCATAGGTGGCATCCTTCTGCAGGTACCATAGCCGGCCATGGCCCAGAGCAGGCCCGTGGTGGCGTCCAGTATCACCAGGTATAGGGCTAGATGAGGAGTGGCGTGAAGTTTTCTCATCAAAGCTTTAAAATCATCATTGTTCTGTTCCCAGACAGCAATGAAAAAAACAGTTACATTGTGAATGAATGAGATCCTTGTTAATTTTATTCTCTTTTGTGGGTGTTGGCTACTTCCTGCTACCTGACAGCTCTTTTCTGAGCTGGATCCTCTGGGGAAGATGTGTGCTTCAGGAGGCTGCCTGTGGCTGTCCCTGGCCCTGCTCACCTGTGTGGCGTCTCTCCTCAGGCCGCCATCCAGTCGCAGTTGGACGGGGTGCGCACGGGCCTCAGCCAGCTCCACAATGCCCTGAATGACGTCAAAGACATCCAGCAGTCACTGGCGGACGTCAGCAAGGATTGGAGGCAGAGCATCAACACCATCGAGAGCCTCAAGGACGTCAAGGACGCTGTGGTGCAGCACAGCCAGCTCGCCGCGGCCGTGGAGAACCTCAAGAACATCTTCTCAGGTACCAGGCAGACGCTTGATGCACGTGCCCACGCTCACCTATCTCGGCATGACTCGCTGAAAGCCCTGTGTGCCGGGTGCTTTGCAGCCCGAGCTGTAGACCGCTGGACAGTAAGGGTGATTTTTGTCTGCTCAGCGTCTTGTTTTGAACGTGGATGGGAGTGGTCAGAGGAGCCGGTCAGGGCTGGGAGGAGGCTTGCAGTGCTGTGTCAGGACAGGCCCAGCAGCGGCTGCCTGGCAGGCGCAGTGTCGAAGGAGCCCTGGCCTGAGTGCCGTTCCCTCGGCTGCGATGTGGCTGTTAGACTCTGAGTGCAGCAGAGTGAAGGTGCCGTAGCCCACACTTGAAAGGAGCTGCGGGAGAAGCCAGCCCCCGCTTGCGACAGAGCCGGCAGATCCCAAAGCAGAGGGGTGAGGTGAGCAGCGGTTCCCAGGTGGGAGGAGACGCTTGTGTGCAGGCCAGGACAGGCCTGGGGCTCAGCGCCGTGGAGGAGCGACCCTTTCAGTGTTCTCCCTGACCACCTCAGTCAGAGGGTGCCGAGGGCCCAGTAGCCTGTCCCTGAACGCTGCCCGCTGGCCCCGGGTGGAGGCTCCCGGCATTTGTGTTCCGTCTCCTCACACTTGCTGTGTTGGGCGCTGCTTCCACACCCTCCTCCCGTCCTCCCCTTGGTGCCCGCTCTGCGTCAGGCTCAGCAGCGTCCTTCAGATCCCCAACTTAGAATCCTCAGCGTGACCTGGTTCCTTCCCTTCTTTTGTCCCTGTCTCTGGTCTCTCGGCAAGTTCTTCCGGTTCTTCCACCAAACGTCTCTGCCCTGATGTCTTCGTGACGCTCCCCTGTCCCCAGCCATCACGTGCCCCAGCTCACACTCCACACTGGCTGAGCTGCATCGCCTGTGCTGCTGCTTGGCTCCCGAGGTCATGTGTGAGTTGGCACAGTTCTCCCTGGCTGCCCACAGCGCACTTGGTAACCCCGTGTCCTGTCTACCCCGTCCCCTTCTGCCCTCCTCTTACGCTTGTGGCTACAGTATTGCTGAGCACCTTGTCCCGTTGCTCGGTGTGTGCCATTCTTCCAGGCCGTGATCTGTAGGGTCACATGTAGGGCTGTGGTCCATGTCTCTCTCTCTTTTTTTTTTTTTTGAGGCAGAGTCTTGCTCTGTCAGCAGGCTGGAGTGCAATGGCGCCATCTCGGCTCACTGCAACCTCCGCCTCCGGTTCAAGTGATTCTCCTGCCTCAGCCTCCCGAGTGGCTGGGACTACGGGTGCGCGCCACCATGCTCAGCCAATTTTTGTATTTTTAGCAGAGACGAGGTTTCACCACGTTGGCCAGGATGGTCTCCATCTCATGATCTCGTGATCTTCCCACCTCGGCTTCCCAAAGTGCTGTGCTAGGATTACAGGCGTGAGCCACCACGCCCAGCCCATGGTCTGTATCTCTTTGTGCACGCCCACCGCAAATGCCACAGTGCTGCCCACTCAGAAAGCAGCTCTTCTTGGTTACTGTGGACAGCCTGGACTGGAACAAAGTCCTCCTGATGGAGTCCCCTTGGCGATGGTCTCTGGCGCCTTTTCTGTTAATTTCCTCTTATTTCCTGTTGGCTGGCTACATTTCCTTCTGATCTTGTAAAACTAATGCCTAATGACCAAAAAGGTACATTTCTGGGATTAATTTATCCACAGCAGTGGAAAGTAGTTTCCTTGATGAACAAAGGAGCCTACGTTGTATGCATGTTTTTTGTTATGGATAAATTTTCATTGGGAAGATGTGGTTTGGTTCCCTTCAGACTTGTCTCATTGCCTATAATTCAGTAATGCTGTGTACACAGCTCCCCTCCGCCATTTTTTATTGTGATAAAATGCACACACACAATTTGCCATCCTAACCATTTTTAAGTGTTGAGTTGGGTACTATTAAGAACATTCATATTGTTGAGCAGCCATTGCCACATCTGTCTTCAGAACTCTCTTCATCTTGCAGACATGAAAATCTACACCCCTTAAACACCGACCTCGAATCACCCCCCCAGCTCCTGGTCCCCACCGTTCTGCTTTTGTCTCTATGAATTGGATGACTCTGGAGACCTCATATAAGTGACCTCACACATTATCTGTCTTTTTGTGACATGCTTATTTCACTCCCCAGTGTCCTCAGCTTCTTCCATGCTGTAGTGCTATAGGATTTTCCTTCACTTTTCAGGCTGAATCATATTCCATGGTATGGATGGACCACATTTTGCTTACCTGTTGGTCTGTTGGTGGACACTTGAGTAGCCTCCATGTTTTAGCTATTGCGAATGATGCTGCAGTGAACCTGTGTGTACAAATAGTTTGCTTTCATTTCTTTCTGGTATATGCACACAGGTGTAATTGCTGGGCCACATGGTAATTTTATGTTGAAATCTGTGAGCAGCTGCCAGACTGTTTCCTCCAGTGGCTGCACCATTTGACATTTTTCCACCAGTAGTGTGGAAGGCTTCTGATGAGTCTGTAATTGATAGTCTGTGATTATGTAGAAAACTCCACATTGTTTTCTGCATAATTCAGTATCAGAAGGAAAACTGATAGGATCAGTTTTCAGTGATCAGAAGGATCACTTCAGTTTGAATTTATATCAACTTAACTTCAACAACATACAAAAACTGTCCATATACGGCTTCATCTCCACTCCCTTTGGGTTGTTCATTTCACAAAATTACATCTTTATACATTGTGTGTCCAAAAACAGATTAATAATTGTTTTTTTAATGCATTAGTTTTTAAGAATTATGTAGAAAACAGAAGTCAGATATAGACATCTGATAGTCTATATCCTTTATATTTCCTTTTTTGCCTCATTAATTGTTTAAGAGTATGTTGTCTAATTTTCACAAATTTGTGAATTTTACAGTTTTCCTTCTGATACTGATTTCTAACTTCATCTGTTGAGTTTGGATACGTTGTATGATATCTGTCTTTTAAAACTCTGAGTCTTAATTTGAGGCCTAACACATGGTCTGCCCTGAAGAATTGTCCCATGTGCACTTGAGAACAGCATGTATTCTGTTGTCGTTGGGTGTTCTTTCTATGTCTGTTCAATCTAGTTGGTTCGTTGCATTGTTCAAGTCCTCTCTTTCCTTGTTTAGCTTGCTCTGTCCATGACTGAGAGGGAGATATTGAAGCCTCCAACTATTACAGAACTCTGTGTTTGTCCCTTCCATTCCATCAGTTTTTGCCTCATGTGTTTGGATGGTCTGTTAGTAAATGCAGTAATATTTACAATTGTTACATCTTCTTGCTGAAACTTCTATTAATAATTATGGCTTTCTTTGTTGCTAGTTTTTTTTAATTTAAAGCCTATTTTGTATTTATTAGTATAACCACTCCTGTTCTCTTATGGTTATTATTTATATGAAATATCTTTTTCCATCCTTTTACTTTCAACCTGTTTGTGTCTTTGGCTCTAATGGCAGTCTCTGGTGAATCATGTTTTCTCTGTTTTTAAAATCTATTTTGCCCACCTCTTTTGATTGAAGAGTTTAATTGATTTTGCCCACCTCTTTTGGTTGAAGAGTTTAATTTTGTCTACCTCTTTTGATTGAAGAGTTTACATTAAGTGATAACTGATAAGAAGGGACTTCTGTCATTTTGCTGTTTTCTATATGTCATGTAACATTTTTGTCTCTTATTTCTGCATTTCATTTTTTTGTGCTTTTGATTATTTTAATAGTAAACTTTTAATTCTCTTCTTGTTTCTTTTGTGTATATTCTGTAGCTATTTTCTTTGCACCTGCCATAAAGATTACATTTAACATCTAGTATTATATCACTTCAGTTTGAATTTATATCAACTTAACTTCAATAACATACAAAAACTGTCCATATACGCCTTCAACTCCACTCACTTTGGGTTGTTCATTTCACAAAATTACATCTTTATACATTGTGTGTCCAAAAACATAGATTAATAATTGTTTTTTTAATGCATTAGTTTTTAAGAATTATGTAGAAAACAATGTGGAGTTAGAATCCATAGTGACAGTATTACTAGCGTTTAGACTGCTTTTTAATATATTAGCTTCTTTTTTATTTGCCCCTTTTAACCAGAAAAATATTAGTCTCTTAAGTCATGTAGAACACAGAGAGATGAGTTAAAAACTGAAGTTTTAATAATACTAGGTTTTATGATCGTCCATGGATTTATCTTTAGTGAGATCTTTACTTCTTCACATGGCTTTGACTTGCTCTCTCGAACTCTTTCTTTTGAACCGGTGGTTCTCATTTAAGCATTTCTTGCAAGGCAGATCTTGTGGTAACAAGCTTTTCAGCTTTTGTTTATTTGGGAATGTCTTAATATCCGCTCTCACTTTTGAATGACAGTTTTGCTAGATGTAAGGTTCTTGTTTGACAGTATTTTTCTTTTAGTACTTTGAATATGTCATCCCTCTGCCTCTGGCCTCCAGAGTTTCTGGTGAGAAGTCTGATCTGCTCCAAATCTTATTTAGGAGCCCTTGTTTCTGACAAGTTGCTCCTTTCCAAATTCTTTCAAGAGTTTGATTATGTTGTATCTTACTTTGGATCTCTTTGAGTTCTTCTTGCTTCGAGGTCATTGAGCTTCTTGGATCTTCATATTCATGGCTTTCATCAAATGTGAGGAGTTTTCAGCTATTATTTCTTCAAATAATGTCTTGCCTATTTATCTCTTCTCCTTCTAAAAGTCCCACTAAGCATATGTTGGCCTGTTTGATGGTGTCCACAAGGTCCCTGAAGCTCTGTTCGCTTTCCTTCAATCTTTTTTCTTTCTGTTCCTCATACTTGATATTTCCCATTGTCCTGTCTTCACATCCACTGATTCTTTCTTGTGCCTGCACAAATCTGCCTTTGAATCCCTCTAGTGAATTTTTCATTTATTGTACCTTTCTGTTCATATTTTCTTTTTGGTTTCTTTTTGGATTTTCTGTCTCATTATTGATATTTCCATTTTGTTTATACATGTTTCTTTCTTCACATCTTTTAGTTCCTTAAGCATCTTTACATAGTTGTTTTAAAGTCTTTGTCTAGTAGATCTGCCATCAGATTTTTTACAGGGAGAGTTTTTCATGTTTTCCTTTGAATGGGCCGTACTTTCTTCTTTCTTTGTGTGTCTTGTGATTTTTTTATTGCTGAAAAAATGGACACTTGAATCAAATAACGTGATAACTCTGGAAATCAGATTCTTTCCCCTCCCCAGGTTATGCTGAATTTTGTTTCTTGGTTGTTGTAGGCTCTGTGTGCCAAGGCTCAGCCTGAGGTGTAAACTTAAAGGTCATCTCAAGTCTTTTCTGAGCCTGTGCCTTTGCCTGGGCATGCATTGGTCACTTCCTAATGTTTGCTATGTATGCAGTTACTTTTGAATGTCTTTATTCATAAAGATCTGGGTTCCAAAAAGGGGGAAAAAATGAAGGGAATGGTGAAGACCTTGACTCTTTAAGTTCCCTGAGACTGTGTGGGGGGAGAGGAGGGGCCTATGAATAGCTCAGCTCTTTGCACCTCTGTGAGGTGGTGGTTGGTAGTGGTGGTAGTGGTGGAAGGTGGTGGTTGTTGGTGGTGAGTGGTTGTTGGTGGTGATAGTGGTGATTGGTGGTGGTGGTGGCGATTGTTTATGTTGCCATCTTGCACCTTTTCTCTGCTGTCTTCCCAGAACGATGCGTGCAGGCAGCCTGTTACGTGCTGGTGGTTGTTGGTTGTTGGTTTTTGGTGGTAGTGGTTGTTGTTGTTGGTGGTGGTTGTTGGTGGTGGTGGTTGGCGGTGGTTGTTGGCGGTGGGTGGTTGGTGGTGATGGTGGTGATTGGTGGTGGTGGTTGTAGGTGGTTGGTGGTTGGTTATGGTGGTGGTGGTTGGTAGTGGTTGTGGGTGGTAGGTAGTGGTGGTTGTTGGTTGTTGGTTGTTGTTGGTGATTGGTGGTGGTGGTGGTGGTGATTGTTTATGTTTCTGTCTTGTGCCTTTTCTCTGCTGTCTCCCTAGAATGCTGCGTGCAGGCAGCCTGTTATGTGGTGGTGGTTGTTGGTGGTGGTTGGTGGATAGTTGTTTATGTTGCTGTCTTGTGCCTTTCCCCTAGTGCCCGAGATTGTGAGGGAGACCCAGGACCTAATTGAACAAGGGGCTCTCCTGCAAGCCCACCGGAAGCTGATGGACCTGGAGTGTTCCCGGGATGGGCTGATGTATGAGCAGTACCGCATGGACAGTGGGAACACACGTGACATGACCCTCATCCACGGCTACTTCGGCAGTACGCAGGGGCTGTCTGATGAGCTGGCTAAGCAGCTGTGGATGGTGCTGCAGAGGTCGCTGGTCACTGTCCGCCGCGACCCCACCTTGCTGGTCTCGGTTGTCAGGATCATTGAAAGGGAAGAAAAAATCGACAGGCGTATACTTGACCGGAAAAAGCAAACTGGCTTTGTTCCTCCTGGGAGGCCCAAGAATTGGAAGGAGAAAATGTTCGCCATCTTGGAGAGAACTGTGACCACCAGAATTGAGGGCACACAGGCAGACACCAGGGAGTCTGACAAGATGTGGCTCGTCCGCCATCTGGAGATTATAAGGAAGTACGTCCTGGATGATCTCATTGTTGCCAAAAACCTGATGGTTCAGTGCTTCCCTCCACACTATGAGATCTTCAAAAACCTCCTGAGCATGTACCACCAAGCCCTGAGCACACGGATGCAGGAGCTGGCGTCGGAGGACCTGGAAGCCAATGAGATTGTGAGCCTCTTGACGTGGGTCCTAAACACCTACACAAGGTAAGCCAACCTGGTGCCTGTGCTGGCTCTTAGGAGTAAGCTGTGTGTGAGAGGGGCCAGGAGTCGCTTGCCGGAGAGCCGACTGCGGGGCTTTGCTCCGGGCAGGTGCTCCGTGCCCACGGCCTCGGTTGTGGCCCAGGAGCATCTTCTTTGTGGTCGGTGTGCTGGCGCCCAGCCTCTGGTGTGTGAATACTGTTGTGTTTGGGTGGTGTCCCTGCCCTTGGCCTGCAGCCCCGAGGAACTTGACAGGGTGCCGTTCCGGGCTGGGCCTGTTTCCTGTGCTCCCCGTGTGCTGACTTGCTTCCTCACGGTGACGCCCTGAGGTGCGTGTGTTGTTACCCGTTTTACAGGTGAGGACACGTGGTCCCAGGCAGGGCTGGGACTGGCACATGGCCACCCAGCTGGAGAGGAGGCCAGCACATCACCCCGCCACCTGCCCGGGTTCCAGCAACCGGGGTTTGGTTTCTTTTCACGAATATGCTGTAGCAGTTAATCTTCCAAAAATAAGCAGTTACAAGTCTAGATAGTTCTAGAAAACTCCATCCTCCTTTTTACATCATAGCACTAGACTTTGTCACTTCACTTAAAGGAACATGAACCACTTTGTGCAGAGATTAATTTGAAGTCGTGTTTGAAAATGGTGCAGTGGTGGGGTTATTCTGAAATTCTTTAGGATTAGGTAGCTGAAATGAAAATTTAATTTTCCAACATGGATGGAAAATAATATTAAATAATGTTTTGGAATTTCTTCTCTTTTTTCCTTGCCTATCTTGTCACTGCTGTGAAGAAATTAAATAAACCTTTTTTTTTTTTTTTTAGCAGTAAGGTATATTTTTGTGTGTTTTGTTTGTTTACTGGTAGCTGTTTGTCATACAGAATTTGCATTTCAGTACAGAAGGACAGAAGAGAGAGGAAGCCCTGCAGAGAATGGTCACCAGGCCTCTTTGTGCACAGCCTTGGACTCGCCTCCCCCCGCGACCGCTAATCCTTGTGGCTGCCATGCCTCGCGCGTGTCAGCAGCTCCATGAGGCAGGAGGCAGGGGATAGAGAATGTGCCCAGGTCACACGGCAAGCGAGTGGGAAGCTGGATTCTAATCCCGTCCCTGGGCCCTTGCCAGGCTGTGGCCACTAGACCGGGCTGTGCGTGTGTGCACCTTGCACAGATTGTCTTGATTTTGTCTTTCCATGTTGTGTTTTTCTGTCCTCACGGATGCTCTGACAGCTTCATGCTGGTCTCATAAGTTCTGTTGCCCCAGCCTTTCTCAGCCGAGGTCGACGTGTTCACTAGAAACATTCACACATGGAACTGAGGTTCTTGGGCAATAATCCAGATTAAATAAAAGTCTTTTAAAATGCAGAATTTTGGGAAGCACTTTTTCACTCAGGAAGCTCTCGGATTTTTTGTAGATAGTGGAATGGCAGTTAACCTAAGAGAAGGCCAGCTGAGGCTGCTTGGTGCCCCATTGGGTGCCCCAGAAAAATAGGTGAAAAATACAGAGGAGGCTATGACAGCCTTCCTGTCCTCTTCTTTTATTCAGTGTTATTCTGGGAATGTATTTAGGGAATGTAGCATGAGGCATGTGAATTTCCTGAGTGGTCAAATCTTAGACTTAAAACTTTTTAATTTTAATTTTTGTAGGTACATAGTATGTGTATCAAACCTTAGACTTTAAAGAACCCAACCTCATACACAGATACTAGCTTTTTAATGAAAACATTTCCTGAAATGTAGCGCTGTTTCCTGCCACCTGGACAGTAGACTGGACGTAGTTTTGCCTGTTCTTGGCAATGCGCTTTTATCGGTAACGTCCTGTATTCTGCGTTCCATCATCGTCCTCTGCAGAGCGTGGTGATGCTGACTGCAGGGGCTTGTTTCCAAATTACAGCACACCTGCCCTCCACACTGAAGGGAATGGATTCCAGGACCCCCCGTGGCTACCAGAGTCCTCTGAAGCTCAAGTCCCTTTAATACAAGGAAGGGTGTAGTGTTTGCATGCAGCCTGGCAGTATCTCCTCCATACTTTAGATCATTTCTAGATTACTTAAAAACTGAATACAGTGTAAATGCTGTGAAAATAGTTGTTGTACTATAATTTTTGAAATTTTTATTATTTTTTATTGTTGTTTTTCCCTAATATTTTCAGTCTGTGGTTGGTTGAGTCCGTGGATGTGCCCCCTGTGGCTGTGGAGGCTGGCTGTGCTTGTCATCGTTTTGACTGAGCACGTTTGTTTATTCAGCGCCTCCTGTTTGCCAGGCCCTGCCTTGGCTCTGGAGGCACGGTGAACAGAACGCACGTCTTCCCCACGGGGAAGGCTCTTCTGCATTTGAACCCCAGCACCTTGTGAAGCTGGCGCAGCAGGGTGAGGCTGCGGTTGGAGGGACTCATGTGGTCTCGGAGCCAGGGGGGTGACGCCACGGAGGCCCCAAAGCCCTCGGCCCCTGCCCTGCACTTCCCCTGAGCTGTGGACTGGCTGTGACCAAGAGGTCTCCAGGGTGGGTGGCAGGTGGACACTCGTGGGTCAGGAGAAACTGTCTTGACACACTTGGGCATGCTCTTCTGTGTCCGTCGTGGTTTGTCACTCACGTTCCTGGTTTGCTGTAGTACGGAGATGATGAGGAATGTGGAGCTGGCCCCGGAAGTGGACGTCGGCACCCTGGAGCCTTTGCTTTCTCCACACGTGGTCTCTGAGCTGCTTGACACGTACATGGCCACGCTCACCGTAAGTAGGGCCGGCCTGCGCGCCACAGCCGCCGTGCTGGTCACGTGAGCGATGGGCTTGGCAGCTGGCGGCAGGCAGGCTGGGAAATGCCTTAGCCTGGACTTCATAGGGTGCGTTGCTCAGCTGCTCCATTTGCTAGCGGAGGAGAGTGCCCCTTCTCTGGGCCTGGATCCGAAGCTTGTCCCTGCTGGAGGCGTGAGCCTGTGCCATCCACTGCAGGCTGGCCAGGGCCCAGGATGTCTGAATCGTGTGTGGTGGCACCTGCCAGGCTCTTGGCTCTGAGTCCCAGGGTTGGGGGGGTCAGTCAAGGACCAAAGGGCAAGTCCGGTTGAGAGGAGGAGGTCAGCAGGGTCTGCCTCTTAGACAGGGGTGCGCCCACATAGCAAAGCAGCATTGTACCCAAATGCTGAGGTGTCCTCAGGAGCCGGGGAGGGAGCTCTGCCTTCTCCTGGGACGTGAGCTGCTGAGGTTGCTGAGTCTGGGAACGGGGAACAGGCCTGACCAGACTGACTGAACCTGGTCGGCCTCATTCTCTGTGCGCTTGGGACTCAGCAGCCTTGTCCTCCAGCATGAGGTGTGGCCAAAAGAGTGTCTAGTTTCTTCTCCCTCTTTACCAAGGGTTCCAGTTAAATCCAGGCTGGCTGCTGTGGGCACTGCCTTCCATGGGGGTGGCTCATGGGCCCCTGCTCTGGAGTCCTTGTTTACGAACGAGGACTCTGGTGCCCCGTGTATGGTTTGTGCAGCTGTGCAGGCAGCCAAGCAGGCGATTGGCATGACCCACAGGTGCCTGCTCTCCTCCCTTCCCTTCCTCCCCTCCCCTCCCCCCTCCTCTCCTCCCCCCTCCTCTCCTCCCCTCCCTCCTCCCCCCTCCTCTCCTCCCCTCCCCCCTCCTCTCCTCCCCTCCCCTCCCCCCTCCTCTCCTCCCCTCCCCCCTCCCCTCCC
>CAUYLG010059430.1:0-39787 GCA_963573385.1 Cacajao melanocephalus | reverse complement strand
TTCCACTTGATCAATTTGGCTACTGAAACTTGTGTATGCTTCACGAAGTTCTCGTGGTATGTTTTTCAGCTCCATGAAGTTATTTATGTTCTTCTGTATGCTGGTTATTCTAGTTAGCATTTCGCCTAACCCTTTTTCAAGGTTCTTCATTTCCTTGCATTGAGTTAGAACATGCTCCTTTAGCTCAAAGGAGTTTGTTATTACCCACCTTCTGATGCCTACTTCTGTCAGTTTGTCAAACTCACTCTCCATCCAGTTTTTTGGCCTTGCTGGTGGGGAGTTGTGATCCTTTGGAGGAGAAGAGGTATTCTGGTTTTTGGAATTTTCAGCCTTTTTACTCTGGTTTCTCCCCGTCTTCATGGATTTCTCCACCTTTGGTCTTTGATGCTGCTGACCTTCGGGTGGGGTCTCTGAGTGGACCTCCTTTTTGTTGATGTTGATGCTATTCCTTTCTGTTTGTTATTTTTCCTTCTAGCAGTCAGGCCCCTCTGCTGCAGGTGTGCTGCATTTTGCTGGAGGTCCACTCCAGACCCTGTTTGCCTGGGTATCACCAGCAGGGGCTGCAGAACAGCAAAGATTGATGCCTGTTTCTTCCTCTGGAAGCTTCATCCAAGAAAGGCACCTGCTAGCTGCCAGCCAGAGCTCTCCTGTATGAAGTGTCTGTTGGCTCCTCCTGTGAGGTGTTTCCCAGTCAGGATACATGGGGGTCAGGGACCCACTTGAGGAGGCAGTCTGTCTCTTATCAGAGCTTGAACGTTGTGCTGGGAGATCCACTGCTCCCTTCACAGTGGTTAGGCAGGGACGTTTAAGTCTGCTGAAGCTGAGCCCACAGCCACCCCTTCCCCCAGGTGCTGTGTCCCAGGGAGATGGGGGTTTTATCTATAAGTCCCTGGCTGGGGCTGCTGCCTTTTTTTCAGAGATGCCCTGCCCAGAGAGGAGGAATGTAGAGAGGCAGTCTGGCCACAATGGTTTTGCTGAGCTGCAGTGGGCTCCACTCGATTTCATCTTCCTGGCGGCTTTGTTTACACTGTGAGGGGAAAACCACCTACTCAAGCCTCAGCAATGGCAAACACCCTTCCCCCTACCAAGCTTGAGCATCCCTGGTCGACCTTAGACTGCTGTGCTAGCAGTGAGAATTTGAAGCCAGTGGATCTTAGCTTGCTGGGCTCTGTAGGGTTGGGACCCCCTGAGCCAGACTACTTGGCTCCCTGGCTTCAGCCCCCTTTCCACAGGAGTGAATGGTTCTGTCTCACTGGCATTCCAGGTGCCACTAGGGTATGAAAATAAAAACTCCTGCCACTAGCTCGGTATCTGTCCAAATAGCTACCTAATTTTGTGCTTGAAACCCGGGGCCCTGGTGGTGTAGGCACCTGAGGGAATCTCCTGGTCTGCCAGTTGCAGAGACCATGGGAAAAGCCAGTATCTAGGCTGGAATGCACTGCTCTTCCCAGTACAGTCTCTCACCACTTCGCTTGGCTAGGGGAGGGAGATCCCCTTGCCCCTTGCACTTCCCAGGTGAAGTGATGCATCACCCTGCTTCAGCTCACCCTCCATGGGCTGCACCCACTGTCCAACCAGTCCCAGTGAGGTGAACCAGGTTCCTCAGTTGGAAATGCAAATATTACCCACCTTCTGCGTTGATCTCTCTAGGAGCTGAAGACCAAAGCTGTTCCTATTCAGCCATCTTGGGGGCAGTACCTGGAATATTTTTTAAAGTGGTCAAAGGTTGGGTTTATGTTTGTCTTAGCACGTTTTCTATGTCTACAAAATCAATAATGCTTGTTAACTTGTTAAATTATATAGATTATTCTGAGACTATTTGGAGACATTTTTTTAAAAAAACAGCCTATATTCTACTTTTTTAACCACTCTAAGACTATTTATAAACAATTGATATGCTACTTCTTTATAGTCAATTGACAAGCTAATTATTGCACCAGGACCCAGTTCTATTGGTGTATATTGCATCAGGATTGATTTAGATGATCTTTTTCCTATTAGTGCAAATTAGCTGTTAAGTCTGTAGAAGGATGACATTGCTTCCTTTGGTTTCATGGCTAGATTACTTAGTTGCCCCCTGTCTTTGAGATGAGAGTACTCTTCCTTTTACAGTAGAAAGACAAAGAGAAGTCATGCAAATAAAGAGATGAGGAAAACAGGAAAGCACAATTAGAGTTATTGGGCTGGAATCAGTGCCCCATGTATGAGAGTGACAAGGGAAATGATCTGTTAAAGAGGATAGTGGGCAGTGGGGGCAAGGGGAGAGAATGCTGTTACTGTTTTATGGGCAGTAATTACATTTTGCCTATGACCAGAAAAATATATGTTTAGTATAACCTCAGTATAGCCTCTGTAATGTTTACTGCCAAGACCTAAAATTTCTAGGCATGGCATGAAGCATTTCTGCAATGACAGAATTCTCACTTCATTTTCTTCTAATGAAATATAATTGAACAAGATTCCATATTTTACCATACATCACTCTTTTACTGTACTCCAGAGGGGTAAAGTTGTCCTGCTTACCAGTTCTAAGAGTAAAGAATCTTTACATGGTGAAAGTCCTGGCCAGCCATCATTCGTCCACAACAGTGGCTTGTCAGAAGGGTATGTAGCAGGTCATACCTGCCTCTGGAGGTAGAGCAGTGCAAAAAAGGAAATCTTGCCAGGTCATGTTTCAAAGCTCTTATGAATCCTCAGATCCCATTGGAAATCTTTCACAGTTTAAATAGAATCCCAGAAAGATGTGCTCTGCCTGCTCTCTCACAGGTTGGTCAGGACAGGAAGCAGGGCCTCCCCAATGCTAGTTCCTCAGGGAACAATTCGAGAGAATCTAAGGAGTTGTCTCCCAGCAGTGCCAGGAAAGAGTGGCTGCCAAATGTTGCTAGTAATTAAGGACGAGGCACCTGAGGGCAGCCACTAAGCATGTACTAGTTATTATAACATCCAGGTAGAACAAGTGAAACTCCTCTTTTAAGTGAGTTTAATTGGGACTGGGAGACATTTACAGTCATATCAATATACCCTGCATGTGTGCACATACGCACACACAGAGCTACTATTGCAGGCAATGGAGAAGATGGTGTGTGTGTCTGGCCACCTGAGAACATGAGATCACTAAGCATAATGGCCACTAACTCATTATTGATTTAGTAAGGTGCTACATACTGGTAAGGTCCCAAATGTATGTTCACTGATGCTTTTGATAAATAGAAACATCTTCCTTAAATATCTTCAGCCAACAATGTTTCTGTGTAATTAGCAAATATCTTAATTATACACTTGGATTTGAAGCTTATGCTAGCTAATCTTGAAGTATAAAATACATACAAATTAGATAAAGAGAAAAGGTTTGGAAGAAAGACTGCAGTAGCATAGAGGTTAAGAGCGTGAACTCTGAGCCATAACTGGATTCAAATCCTCACTCTGGTATTTACTAGCTCCGAAATATGAAAAAGTAGTTAATCTTTCCTTGTTTCAGTTTTTTCACCTGAAAAATGATAATAATGTCTATCATAGGGTCATGGTAAGCATTGGAATGCTGAAAACATGTAAAAGCTCTTTTTAACTGTGCTTGGAATATGAAATGCTAAATACATTTAGCTTATTGTTATTTTAGATATGGTATTTTAGGAGTAATAACTCCACAAATGGGTCATTACACAGTAGACATTTTGAAAAGGAATAATAATTAACAATTCAGAAATTTTATCTTAAAATCTCAGAACCTTGCCCACATTTCCCACAGGGAAGTAAACTAATACTTTATATATGTAATAGTTTGTTAAAGTTTATTAAAATTTCAAAATAAGGTAAATTTGTTCAACAGTCATTTTTATTGAGTACCCATAGGCATCATGGGAAGTGATATGATGTGATAGGGATACATAAGACATTATTAGCAACTTTGAAGAACTTCAGTTTTACAATGCAGCGTGTATTCAGTCATTTTAGAAATATTACTTTGAGTGATATAATTAATTATGTAACCATATTTTTGGTGCTTTTAGAAAAGACATTGGGTAAATACCCATGGCTGAAGAATGTGCACACTGGAGATATTTATTATCTTGAATTATGGGAGTAAATATGGGTTATTACTCAATTCCAAGTGTCCTACATATATTCACAGAATCACAGCATAAAGTTAAATGTACCTGAAATGCCAAATATGATGTCAATAATCAGCTCCATAAGTTCATTCTACAGACTACAGCCTTGTGTATAAGTGCTAGAGAAAATATTAAGTATTCTTCATGATATTTCCTAACATTGACCTTAAATCAGCTGTGAGAATAAGCACAGCATTGTAGACTGAAAGCCTAAAGCAATATGAATTTTATCATTAGTTTTCAAGCAAATATCACTTTTAATAAAGTTTGAAAATTGCACCCTTAGCTGTTTCTAGTCAATTAAATTATGGTTATCATCAGAGGTGGTCCTACAAAGGATGACAACGTGTTAATGTGCTGGGATATTTTTAATACTTACAGAAATAATGGGGGAAGAATGGAACTGACATTGACATATTATTTCAGATATTGATAATTTCTAATGTATTTTTATTCTTCATACCCATTTAGTTCTCTGAGAGATAAGAGAGGGAAACATTGTCATGCCCATGTTTCAGATGAATCCATTGAAACTTAGAGAAGAGTTTATCTAATTGCCCCAAAGACAGGTTAATGCCATTGAGGATTTTCTTAAGCTGTGATGGAGTCATCATTTGACTACGTTTTTAGATTACCTGGGTGCTTGGTTCTTGTCTGTTTTGTCTAGTTTTTGAGGCACTTGGCTGGGTATTTTTCATTTGCTCACTCATCCATTTATCAGAAGTATCTTGAGTTACTAGTGCCGGCTCAGCACTCCTGGAAATACTTGGTCAGCATCTTCCATAAGCATACGTGAATATGATACGTCTGCTTTTCCTTGGAACAGTTCTAAAAATCAGATTTCTGTGCCCCAAATCTTTTATTAAAGAGACGGTCTATAAATTAATTATTGAAGTTTAAAAATTTTGTTAATTTTAAACTTTTTAAAGACAGAAGTTATGTCTTATTCATCTTTTAGCCTGGTTTCAATACTTAATATAGCTCTTTGTGGATGATGGCTTATCTTTTATCTGAATTGTAAGATTTTCTGTGATGAATATGATAAATATTTATGACTATCATTGTAAACACAAATTACTCTATTTTCAAATCAAGTTAATTGGCATAACATAGTCCTATTCTATGTTAAATTTGTGTCCTGTAAGTTCCTTATGGATTAAGTAGAAGGTGTCTGTTTCTTTAAAAATTTTAAATAAATTGAAATGTTACATTTGAAACCTAAGTGATTCCTACATACCTAAGCTCAGTTTGGCACTTCTGAACTTTGTTTTTTTTTTAAATCCATCCTCTCATTCATCTATCTTCCCAATTTTCTATCCATCTACCCATCTGCTTCCTAACCTCTCCCACCTCCCCTCATATTCACATATGAAGTAATTTATCCTTCCTCTGAACTCTAGTTTAGATATACAAGATGTGTGATCTGATATTTCTTAAACTTTCTGGTCTCTATTTCCTTATTCTACAATGAGAATCACAGTAGTACTTACTCATAAAATTATTGAATTGGTTAATTTATATAAAGCATTTAGAACAGTGCCTGGCATTAGTAAGCATTCGATAAATTTTAGCTGTTTTCGTTTTTATCATGGTAGTAATCTCCACCTGCACTGCAGTGCGTTGGTGGTACATTTCTTAACTCCTCCCCCACTGGGCTGAACACTTGTTGAGGACAAGGTAAGGCTTGGTTATACTGAACATATTAGCTGGGTTCTTGTGCAGCTTGTGCAGTCTCTTAATAGAAGACAGGCAATAAAGATTTGTAAAATGAATGAAAGAAGGAAGGAATATGTTCTCCTAATACCCATAGTAAGCAATAATATTTGGGCTTTATACATTTTCTCTTAATGGAATAAACAGTCATCTTCCTATTGACGTAACAAGACCTACTGAGAAGAAAACTGTGCTTTAACCAATGTAAGTCGATAGATTTCAAACATAATTTTAATTTGGCCTTATCATTTATGGTTTCTTATAGCACGAAAGTCAAAGAAGTTGGGAAAGTTAAAAGGTATTCACGAGGAGCAGCCACAGCAGCAGCAGCCCCCACCCCCGCCCCCACCCCCGCAAAGCCCAGAGGAAGGGACGACGTACATCGCACCTGCAAAAGAGCCCTCAGTCAACACAGCGCTGGTTCCTCAGCTCTCCACAATCTCACGAGCACTCACGCCTTCCCCCGCTATGGTCCTTGAAAACATTGAACCCGAAGTTGTGTATGCAGGCTATGACAACACAAAACCAGATACAGCCGAAAATCTGCTCTCCACGCTCAACCGCTTAGCAGGCAAACAGATGATCCAAGTCGTGAAGTGGGCAAAGGTACTTCCAGGTAGGATTGCCCCTCCTTTCACAGGCTGCATCCTGAACTAAACAAGTCTGGGCAACTGACCTCACCATCTCCAACCATGGAACAGGAGTTAGCTTTCCATGAAGTCCTGATATCACATTTTTTAATTGATAGCAAATTGATCAAGTGTATTGGAAAAATATGGTTACTATGTTCGTTTCTTCTGAAAATGCAGGATTAAGGATTTTATTGTTAAAATGACAGATACACTTCTTATGTTGATAATTAAAACAGAGAATTTCATCCATAAAATATTAATAAGGTAAAATACATTCTGTTCATGAAATCACGAGTTGAGCCCATCATTAGCAGCTTATAACGAGGTTTAATCTAAGCATAGACCAAAGCCTACCAAGCAAGTTGTAGGAGACCTGGAATGACTCTTCTAAAAAAAAAAAATCACCTTGCCTCCAGCACCCTTTAAATTGTCCCTGAAATTCCTGTTTTAGTCATTTTTTATTTCCTGGAATTTAATTAATAAGGCTCCTCTTACTCTACAGAAACATCACTTAGAAATTGCCATTATAGGCCGGGTGCGGTGGCTCACGCCTGTAATCGCAGCACTTTGGGAGGCTGAGATGGGCATATCACGAGGTCAGGAGATCGAGACTATCCTGGCCAACATGGTGAAACCCCGTCTCTACTAAAAATACAAAAATTAGCTGGGTATGGTTGCATGTGCCTGTAATCCCAGCTAGTCGGGAGGCTGAGGCAGGAGAATCACTTGAATCCAGGAGGCAGAGGTTGCAATGAGCCAAGGTCTCGACAGTGCACTGCGGCCTGGCGACAGAGTGAAACTCTGTCTTAAAAAAAAAAAAAAAAAAGAAATTGCCATTACATTGTCTCAGTTTATTAATCTAAAGCAGTTTCTTAGATTACCTGTGCTTAGCCAGCAACTGTAAGGAAAAAGTTGGGAAAGCTCCACTGACTGACTCTTTGAAGAGAAGCTTGCGCAGTGAAATTCCACAGGCAGAAGAATAATATGGTGCCCCTGGGGACAGCAGGGGTGAATAAAAAAAAAAAAAGAACAAAAGAAGGCCTGGTGCAGTGGCCCATGCCTGTAATCCTAGCACTTTGGAAGGCTGAGGTAGGTGTATCACTTGAGGTCAGGAGTTCGAGACCAGCCTGGCCAACATGGTGAAACTCTGTCTCTACTAAAAATACAAAAATTAACTGGGCATCATGGCAGGCACCTGTAACCCCAGCTACTTGAGAGCCTGAGGCAGGATAATTGCTTAAAACCCAGGTTGCAGTGAGCCAATGTCATGCCACTGCACTCCAGTCTGGGAGACAGAATAAAACTCCATCTTAAAAAAAAAAAAAAAAAAAAAGAGAGAGAGAGACAGAAGAGCTTGAATCTGTCAGGCAGGGAGGACAGGTGCCAAGGAAACATGTTCTACTACAGAACTTTATCAAAGTCTGGTATCAGCCTGGACCATAGGAGGCACCACGTGCTCATTTTTTAAGCACCACAAACTCGTGAACAATGGAATCTCCTATCATTATTGCAGGGGTTGATGGTTATTAAATTACCCTTTATTTTAGTGTTATTAATTGTGGGTGGGATGAAGCAAGTTTGGCAGGTTAATACAAATTCTCTCAATCTAAATTCTCTCAAGGGTTTTAGGCTGTGGTCCACACTGAAACTTTGCAATTTTAGTTTGCCCTGACAGTTTACCCTCATCAAGAATTTAGGATGAATTTAAAATGAAATGTGGAACAGGGCCGGGCCTGTGGTGGGTGCCTGTAAATGACTGTTGAGTTGATTTGAATCTATTAGAGAAGAGAAAAGTGAAAGAAAGGTGGCTGTTTAGGATTGACTTAAGAAGCGTCTTCCTGGAATGTACTTAAATGCTAAGTGTATTTCTGTGATTAATTGTTCTGTTCTTCAGGATTTAAAAACTTGCCTCTTGAGGACCAAATTACGCTAATCCAGTATTCTTGGATGTGTCTATCATCATTTGCCTTGAGCTGGAGATCGTACAGACATACGAACAGCCAATTTCTCTATTTTGCACCAGACCTAGTCTTTAATGAGTAAGTACCTATTAATTAGCCTTCATAAAATAAACCGCAGAGTTATTCGTTACGCTTTTTTTCAGTAATATCTAAACAGATGTACATTTGTGAAAGAATCTACTGAAACTGGCATCTTTTAACATTAAAATTTTACAGATTTGGGGGAACTTAAAAATTACTCTTTGCAACATTATACTGTACACTTCTGAGTATATATAAATCAGTATATATAAATTCCACATAATAATATGTGGGATATATCCCAAAAGAAAGATGATCCAGTTGGCTCTGAAAATTGACTGGTACAAAGCCACAATTAATAGAAAACAGTCTCTTTTGGTATCGACTCCAATTGGGAAGACGATCTAATTTCTAGGAAATGTGAATGTATAAAGTGCCAGCTTTTACGAGCATCATATAATGGTTCTTTTGTTAACAGTATACAGCTGCTCAATGTGTTTTCATGACAATCGTAATTACCCTTCTTTGCCATCATAAAAGAAGCCAAAATGTTATTCCATAGCGAAACATTTTTAGTTTTATGATGCATTTTAAAAGACTGAAAGAATTGTAATCGGTTTTTCTTTGGCCACAAATTCCTTCCTATTTTAAGTTTACATTTTAATACTGTTTGCATTCCTCATTAGCACATTTTATTTATGTTTATATCTAGCAGTGCTTCTTTGTAATTGTTGGGTCAAGAAATACTTAAAAGGGAATATTTGAATTATGATAGTAACCACAGCCATATTCTAACAGATGGCTCTCTCTCGTGATAGGAAAATAGGGGTTTTGGTACAGGAGGAGGGAGATGAGAAATAGTTTGGTGATAAAAGCAAGAAAATTAATGCAAAAGATTAAAAGTATAGACGGTGCCAACATACCTCAGTAGTACCAGTAGTAATTTACCTAAAAGTACCAGTTCGCCCACATGTGATGTACTGCAAAGACAATTTTATTCCAAACATAAATTAGAAACATCAGTTGTTGGTTCTCAAGGTGGCCTTCTTTTGGCAATTTATCAAAAAGAATAATTCTAGTACTGCATCAGTTTTCACCAAGAGCATAAAGCCAAGCAGCTGACATGCATGCTTTCATTAACTTGTATTCCTCAATAATCAACTGATATTGTTGAATAGTAAACCTGTTTTAAAATATGTTCTATAAACCAGAAGAAAAAACATATTAAAGAGGGTTCTTGTTTTGAAAGTACATGTGGGTAAATAAGAAACTCTATTAGTGCAATTGGTGTTTCAGCATTTGATTTTAACAGATTAAAACAACCCATTTAATCTTATTAATACATCTATCAATTTTTATCACAAAATGTGTATAACATAAAATTTTTCATTTTTAAGCGTACAACTCAGTGGCATTAATTACATTCACATTGTTGTGTGACCATTACCACTATCCATATCCAGTACTTTTTCATTATCCCAAACAAACTCTAAACCCATTCAACAGTCATTCCCCATTGCCCCTCCCCTAAGCTCCTGGTAACCTCTAGTCTATGAATTTGTCTACTCTATATATTTAATATAAGTGGAATCATATAATGTTTGTCCTTTTGTGCCTGGCTCATTTCACTTAGCCTAATGTTTTCAGCGATCTATATTTAGTGTGCATCAGAATTCCATTCCTTCTTGTGGCAGAATAATATTCCATCATAGATATATCAAGTCAGTCCTCATTAGTGGATTCTGGAGTTGCATACTTGCTTACTGGCTATTTATTTGTAATCCCAAAATCAGTACTCACAGGATTTTCATGGTCATTCACAGATAAATGCAGAGCAACAAAGAATTTGAGTTGCCAAGAGAGCACATTGCTGCCGAGCTCACACAAGGGGCCGCTCCACCATCTTGTTTCGGCTCTCGTGCTGTAGATTGTCATCCTTTTCACAGTCTATTTAGTGCCACCAGTGTTGCATTTTCGTGCCTTTTGGTGATTTCACTGTTTAAGATGGCTGGCCCCTAGGCATAGTGCTGAAGTACTAGCTAGTGTTCCTCAGTTCAAGACAGCTATGATGTGCCTCACAGAGAAAGTACGTATGCCAGATAATCATCACTGAAGCGTGAGTTATGATTCTGTTGGCTGTGTTCAATGTTAAGAAACCGGGAATGTATGTTAGTAAGATTTCTTTAAGCAGAAATATACACCAAACAAAATCAGGTATAAATCAGTTGATGAAACGAGACCAGAGGTTGTAAGAACCATTACCCCAGACTTCCCCCAGGAGGCATAGTTGCATATTTGCTAATTCAGTGCTTGCTGTGACTTTATAGAACATGACT
Source organism: Cacajao melanocephalus (assembly GCA_963573385.1). NCBI lineage: Eukaryota > Metazoa > Chordata > Mammalia > Primates > Pitheciidae > Cacajao > Cacajao melanocephalus. Next base: position 29,015 of record CAUYLG010059430.1, on the reverse strand, counting down.
ACAGCGAATATTTTATCTAGTCATCTGTTAATGGGCACTTTGGTTGTTTCCACCTTCGATTATTATGAATAACATTGTACTGATATGTCTTTGAGATGCTGCTTTCAATTCTTTCAATACTTAGAATTGGAATCTCTGGGCATATGGTAACTCTTATGTTTAACTTTTTAAGGAACCACCACACTCTTTTTCCACAGTGGTTGTACCATTTTACATTCCCACCAGCAATGTACAAGGGTTCTAATTTGTCCACATCCTTGCCAGCACTGTTTTTTTAACTAGCTATCCCAGTAGACGTGACGTGGTATCTCACTGTGGTTTTCATTTTCATTTCCCTAATGACTAATGATGTTGGACATTTTTTCATGTGTTTATAGGCCATTTGTTTATCTTCTCTGTAGAACTGTTCATGCAAGTTCCTTACATAGTTTTTAATTGGATTATATGTCTTTTTGTACTTGAGTTGTAGGAGTTCTTTATATATTATGGATATTAAACCCTTATCAGATATATGATTTGTAATTATGTCTCTCAGTCTGCGGGTTGCCTTTTTACTCAAAGTGTCCTTTGAGGCACAGACATTTATAATAGTAGCGAAGTCAAAATCTCTTTTTTTGTTACCTTTTCTTTTGGTGTCACCTAGTACTTTTTAATTACTTATAAATATCTGAGTATACAGGGCTCCACACAATTACAGAATTGTAAGAATGTTTTTTCATAAATGGAACTTAGGGGGAAGGACCTTATATTTGAAGCCTGGGAAAATTAATGTACTTAAAGGGTTTTGGAAATAAATAAGAAACACCCCGCCCCAAAAAAAGGTCATATAAGCTTGGTGTATTTGTCTAGTCTAGAAAATATTGATACAGATAAAATGGAAACAACAAGAGATAAATTCTTTCTAATATTAAAAGTAGTTAAATGTTATTGATATCATTATTAGAATGAATGTTCTGTTCTTAAAACTTTTGACCTCAACCCAACCTAGACTTCCGTAGGGTTTCTTTCTCTCAATGCGAAAGAACAGAGCAGAGCTGTGCTTTTCCAAGGGGCTAGGGTGGGTATTACTCTGAGGAAGCGTTTGGAACTTATATAAAGCCTTTTCATCAAATCACATCAAAAAGAGAGCATGATGTGGTAGCTCCATCACAGGGTACCATGATAGACCCTATATTTTTTAGGGAAATCAGTAAGTTACAGAGGATGGCCGAATGCCTATGCATACGTGCTCCATCTTGCATTTATTCCAGGAATATTTTTTAGCTGTTGTCAATATTCTAAGCATTAGTTTTAGAATAGTGAGAGAAAAAAAAATCCCCCTCCTAGAACATACAGCCTAATGAGAGAGACAGAAATACTGAGTTCTATAAGTAAAATATAATTGTAATAAGTATTGAAAGGAAAAGTGGTCTGAGAACAGTTCATGGGAGAGATTGATCTAGTCAAGAAAGTCTTCCCTGGGGATGATTAAACTGGTGCTACCCAGGTGAAGGAAGTATAACGAGGAGGAAAGTTGATATAGCCTGAGAAACCAGCATGTGCAAAGGTCCAGTGGCAGGAAGGAACATGGGCCTTCAAGGAACTGAGAGCAAGACAGTGTGGCTGAAGGGGAGCCTAAGGCCAGGTCTGTGAGTTTCAGAGGCCACCTTGGAGACTTGGTTCTTCATTTTAAGAGCAGTGGAAAAGCCATTGAGGTTTTCTAAGTGATGGGGTAACATTCCCAGATTTTCTTCTTGTAAAGATCCCTCTGAATGCAAAATGGAAACAGGTTAGAAGTGAGTCAGAGCAGATGTTGGGAGACCAGACAGGAGGCTGTGATGGGAATCCAGGTGATATTGTATAGCGACATCAACACGAATTGCTAGTGGTTGGACATTGGTAAGGACTGGAGGGGAGGAAGATGTAGTTGTCTAGGGAGACTTCTAAGCTTCTGCTGTTAAGTGCCAGGAAGGATTTGGTGCCCCTCACTGGGATAGGGAATAAGGGAAGAAGACCCAGGTTTGGAAGGGCAAGGGGAGGGAGAGCCTGGGGCCAGTTCTGAGCATAAGACTGAATTGCCTTTGAAAAATTATCCAAGAAGACATATTACATAGGCAGTTATTTCTACGGGTCAGAAGCTAAAGAGGTGTCCTGGCTAACGTTAAAAATTTTGAGCTCATTTTGGAGGTAGTAGTTAAAGGAGGAATGTTGTGACATGGATCGCAAGGAAAGGGCTTTAAAAAAGGAGATGTGACTACCCTATCATGTGATATACTGTTGTGATCCAGTGAGGTGTGAACTAGAAAACTCAAAGCATGCCTCACTCATTGCCTGCCCATGCCTTACACATTCGTATCTTCTGAACATGTTCTATGTTTTCCCTGAGCCATTACCTGTGCTTTTGTACCTTCCACCAAAGCGAAGGCAGTGATCTGGCATTTTGTGTAAAGCGGTAGTGATGCCGCTCCCTGGAGGGCAGAGTGCATCCTCCCCTGCTCTCCCACCGACCCGACCCCTGGCTGTTTACACCACCTCCCACCTGGTGTTGCCAGCTCCTGAGTGCATGTATCTCTGCCTCATTTTACTGGCACACCTCGTCAAAGTCACAGACTCTGTCTTAATCATTTTTGAATCTCTAGCACCTGGCCTTATGCCTCAATCATAGTCGGTACTCCATGAATATTTGCTGAATAAATGAATTATTGAACAAATGAACCAAACGATCTATAATCAGTCTGAAAGGGGCTTCCTAAGTTTACACTTCTGGTGATGAGGATGAAGTTTATGATAGAGAGTGATGTGGGGATGCATGGCTTTCATGAACAGAGGCATTGCAGTATTTAAAACAGAGGAACAAAACTTTAATAGTTGATCATTTCGGTTTGCCTTCAACTGTGACACGGATCTCAAAGTTCCCACAGATCTTATCCTCTGATATTAGTATCACTGGAGATGGAGGGAAGGTGGGAAATAGGGAATAATAAAGGAAACATTCTTTCCAATTTTTTTATTAAACATTGGGGTGAAGATATGAGTTAATACTTTAACGTAGAACTTTTCTTATTACAAACTCAAAACTTTTCAAATATGTATTAAATGATTAATTATTCAATCTTACCTTGAAATAGCTTATCATATATTGCTACAGATCACTGCAAGTATTCAAATTTCTTATCAATTCACTACACATATTAAAACTCCCACTGAAGCCTGTAATGACATTTTTTTCCATTTTTTTTATAAATTCTGAAATGAAGTTTCAGTATTACTTTCTTTTACATCTTGGCTGATATTTTAAAATTAAACATATATTAAAGGCTTGCTTATACTACCTCAAGTAGTAGCCCAATACAAAATGTTTTCTGGATGATCTTTCACTGTCCTCATCATCTGAACTTCATATCATTCTGGTTCACAGACTGTTGGCAAGAGTGAGAGAGGGTTGATGTCTTAGTGGCACTTCATGTGCCTCTGTGGACTCTCTGAGTATCTCTCTGGGAGGAAGGTGACTCCCACCCACACCCTCCTGTGTCTGAAGCGCTAGTCGTGTGACGGCAGCTCAGTTAGAAGAGTACACAACTCAGTTGCCATTGGTTACCTCTTGTCATGTTTTCATGGGGTGCTGCCTGTTTGTGTCCCCAGTTGCTGGGGTCAGTGTGCTGGCGCGCTCCAGTTGTCCTCGGTGGGGGCTCTCCCTGGGCCAGCCTGCCAATGTTACAGTGCCATTGAGGTCCCTCTGCACGTAACGTTCTGAAGTGGGTTGTGTGTTCCAAAGTCTGTCCCACTGTGGTGGATGCTGGGATCAGAGGATTCTCGTGGAGGCCAGGGGTGGTTGGAGGTATGGGGAGCCCCACTGTCCCCTACCACAGGGAGCGGTGGATCTTCCTGAGCCACCGGAGGTGACTTCTGTGTCTGGACCCTTGCCCCAGCTGGGTTAGGGCCAGCGATAGATGGGGGACAGCATTTCTGATGAGAGTAGTCGGGGATGTAGGATGAAGTGGTCAGCTGCCCCTTCAGTGGTGGCTTTTGTTTCTCCTCCTCTCTTCCCAGCCCTCTTCCCCTTCTCCTTCTTTCACGTTAGGATTTCTTACTTCTTCTTACTGGGAAACTGTTGAGTGGTTTCTGCACCCTTTTCTTCTCACTTCTCCCTGCTCCTTCCCTTTCTTTCCCTTCCCTCTCACTCGCGTCCTTCCTTCTCTCCATCTCTCTCCTTCTCTTTCCACCTCCAGCTACCCCATGTACCTCTTTTCCTGCGGCTGAGAAGCCTCCTCCTGAGATTTCCATTGTTTTTTTTTTTTTAATTTCTGGGTAAGTATGAGGGAATAAAGTTTAAAAGAAGGAAAAAAGTCCTCCTTCCATGCCTTATTTTTCCGTTGGACCCTATGAAAACCCAGGCCTCCCAGCAGCAGCTAGAGGGCCAAGGCCCGCCGCAGACGGCCTGACCGTGAAAGCAGCGCCCCCTGCAGGTGGCACACGTGCTGCCGGCCTCACCATGAACCCACCGTTCCCAGCAACGAATCTGTCTGGGTCTGCAGCCACCTCAATTCTTGCCTCCTCAAAAGAAATAATTTGAATGATGGTCAGAAGGAGAGACTGAGTCAACTGTTACAGCGGGAGTGAAAGTTTATTAAAAAGCTTTAGAGCAGGAACAAAAGGAAGTAAAGTAACCTTGGAAGAGAATGAAGCAGGTGACTTGAGAGCTCGAGTGTGCGATTTGACTTTTGACTTGGGGTCTTACATGTTGGCATGCTTTCTGGGGGATCGTGTCTCTTTTCCTCTGATTCTTCCCTTGGGGTGGGCTGTCCGAATGCGGGGTGGCCTGCTGGCACTTCGGAGGGGAACATGCACAGTGTGTTTACTGGAGTTGTACACATGCTCACTAGAGGTGTTCCTCCCTCACGAGTGCAGTATTCTTAGAAGGCCATACCAGTTAAACTCCGCCATATTGCCTCTTAATGCACATGCTTGAGCCCACTCACCCAGCTCCTGAGATCCTATCAGGAAGCTGCAGATCACCGGTTTCAGGTTTTTCTATTAGGAGACCGCCTTTTCCTGGCACTGGCTGACACCAGTTACTATTCTAGAGAAAGTATAACAACTGCCTGACCATCACCTGAGGGTCCCCTGACATTCCTGGTGGCAGTAAGAGGGACCTCTCCTGCCCTGCTCATGTCTGCCTACCTACTGTAACACCACCACTGCCTATTTTGCATCTGGCTCTCTTCATTCCTACCTGGCCCTCGGAGACAGTGGAGCCTGAGACTCTTGAATAAAGAAAAGCAACGTCATAAGTAGAAAATCGTTGATTTTTATCTACAAAGGGCAGAAGCACTCCAGAATGGAAATTGTGTTTTTACACAAAAGTAGCGTAGAGAGACCATCTTCCCACCTGAATGAGGGTAGACAGAGAGAACTCTAGGGGAAGGTACAATGGAGCCAGAGGAGGTTTTATAAGCTACAAATAAGAACAGTCATTCAGTTTTAGATATAGTGACAGACGAAAGGTAGATACAAGTCCCCCAAACCAGAGTTATTTCCTTCCCTCCTTTCCCCTACTTCTTTTTAAAATAGTATTTATTCCTCTTTGTCAATCTGTCTTAGTGATAAGAATTAGAGTTGGAGTAGAAAATCACTTCTAACCAGACATACTACCTCACACCTGTAATCCCAGCACTTTGGAAAGCTGAGGTAGGAGGATTGCTTGAGCCCAGGTGTAAAAGTCCAGCCTGGGCAACAAAGACCCTGTCTCTACGAAAAAATTAGCTAGACAGAGTGGTGTCCACCTGTGATCCTAGCTACTTGGGAGGCTGAGGCAGGAGGATCACTTGAGCCCAGGAGTTCAAGGCTGTAGTGAGTCATGATTGCAGCACTGCACCCCAGCCTACTAGGTGACAGAGCAAGACCCTGTCTCAAAAAAAAAAAAAGAGAAAAGAAAAGAAAAGAAAGTAACTTCCAGACATGTTAGCAGAGAAAGTGAGAGGAGGGAAGTTCTGAAAGAAATGAGTAACCTGCTGTGATGGTGCTCCTGAGTTAGACTCATAGTAAGAGAAGCTCCAGAACTGAGCACACGGAATAGAGGGACTGCCTGTACCCGAGAAAGGCGCAGACACCAAGAGGGAGTGTTAACATGAGCACTGAGGGAACACTTCCCAACTCAGCTCTTCAGTCGTCTTCTTTTTTTTACAAAACCCTGTCTCTCATTTTGGACTCCTCTTAGGAGAAGGAAATAAATGCTATTTTATTGTCCTTTCATTTGGCAGATATTTATTGAGCAACTTCAATGTACTAAGCCCTGTTCTAGGCACTGGGAATACAACAGTAAACAAAATAAAATTCCCTTCCTTCATGGGGCTTACAGTCCAGTAGTAGATACAGGTGGGTAGCATGCCAGAAAAAGTGAAGGTGGCATTGTGAAACAGTCCTGCCTGCAGTGCCACCAGAGAGCAGAGCTTGGATCCCATCCCTGACACATGTATGTGACAACAGCAAAAGTAATACTTAAAATAAGTTGTTGGCTGGGCGCAGTGGCTCACGCCTGTAATCCTTTGGGATTTGGGAGGCTGTGCAGGCGGATCACAAGGTCAGGAGTTCGAGACCAGCCTGGCCAATATGATGAAACCCCGTCTCTACTAAAAATACAAAAATTAGCCAGGTGTGGTGGCAAGTGCCTGTAGTCCCAGCTACTCAGAAAGCTGAAGCAGGAGAATTGCTTGAACCCAGGAGGCGAAGGTTGCAGTGAGCCGAGATCATGTCGTTTCACTCCAGCCTGGGCGACAGAGTGAGACTCCGTCACAAATAATAATAATAATAAGTTGTCGTCTCAGTGAATTTCCTCAAGGGCTTTACTAGTGCCTTTGGCAGCCACATTGGCCTCCTTTTGGTACATTGAGGATCCAAACTCATTCTTGACTCAATGTCTGTTCTCTGTGCAGGAAGATGGCTCTTTTGAGCCTTTTTGTCTCAGCTCTAAATATTCCTTGCTCAGAGAGATTTTGCCTGACCATCTGTATTAGGCTGCTCTTGCATTGCTGTAAAGAAATACCTGAGACTGGGAAATTTATATTTTAAAAAAGAAGAGGTTTAATTGGCTCATGGTTCTACAGACTGTACAGGAGGCAGAGCACCAGCATCTGCTTATGGGGAGGCCTCAGGAAGCTTCCCATCGTGGCAGAAGGTGAAGGGGGAGCAGGCACATCACATGGCAAAAGCAGGAGGAAGGCAGGGGAGGGGGTGGGCCACACACTTAAGTGACCACTATCACCGGGAGGACATCATTCAGACCAAGGGGATGGTGCTGAACCGTTGATTAGAAATCCACCCCCAAGGCTGGGCTTCGTGACTCACGCCTGTAATACCAGCACTTTGGGAGGCTATGTGGGTGGATTACTTGATTGCTACTCAGGAGTTTGAGACTAGCCTGGGCAACATGATGAAACCCTGTCTCTACCAAAAATATAAAAAATTAGTTGGGCATGGTGGTGCATGCCTGTGGTCCCAGCTACTCAGAAAGCTGAGGTGGGAGAATCACTTGAGCCCAGGAGGTGGAGGTCGCAGGGAGCCATGATTGTGCCACTGCACTCCAGCCTGGGTGACAGCGCGAGGCCCTGTCGAGGGGGAAAAAAAAGAAAGAAGTCCATCCCTGAGATCCAGTCACTCCCATCAGGCCCCACCTCCAACACTGAGGATTACAATTTGACGTGAGATTTAGGAAGGACACATGACCAAACTATATGATCTAGAGTCTACAGATCCTAGAGCTGATCAGATCTAGGATCGACTCCTGCCACTTCCCTTCCCCTTTTATCACATGTGTGTTTTCTCCCTAGTAAGCCTCCTGCCCCCTTTAGTGTAGGCTCTGGGAGGGCAGGAACCTGGCCTGTCTGATTTACCTTTGCATTGCCAGCTCCTAGAACACTGCCTGCCATTAGTTAAGCGTTTGATGAACTGATTAATTTTAAAATGCTATTTTCAGCAGTATTTCCTGTTGCTTCTCTGCATACACTCCACACCAACCAAATTAACCTTTCTCTTCCCTGGGTCTTTCCACTGCTGTGCCTTTGCTCCTAATACTTCCCTTCTCCTTCTCTCAAGCCCAACCCAAAGCATACTTTCTCCCTGCCAACTTGTCTTACTGTTAAAGAATGACGTTTCCCCCATAAATTCCATAGCAGCAGTCTCCAACCTTTTGGGTACCAGGGACTGGTTTTGTGGAATACAATTTTTTCACAGACCTGGCAGGGTGTGGAGATGGTTTCAGGATGAAACTGTTCCACCTCAGCTTATCAGGCACTAGTTAGATTCTCATAAGGAGCATGCAACCTAGATCCCTCACATGTACAGTTCAACTAGGCTTCGCACTCCTATGAGAATCTAATGCTGCTGCTGATCTGACAGGTGGCGGAGCTCAGGCAGTGACACTCACTCACCTGCCGCTCACCTCCTGCTGTGGGGCCCAGCTCCTAACAAGCCATGGACTGTAATACAATCTGTGGCCCCAAGCTTGGGGACACCTGCTCTATAGTACTTCTTTTATATCCCAATCATTTGGGTACTTACTGTGTCTTTATATGTTTTTTACTCCAGATATACTGTAAATGCCTAGAGTACAGAAAATACCCTTGTTAAAGTTATCCATAGTGTCTAGCAAAATACCTGTGTGTGTGTGTGTGTGTGTGTGTGTGTGTGTGTGTGAGAGAGAGAGAGAGAGATGGAGTCTTGCTCTGTCACCCAGGCTGGAGTGCACTGGCGTGTTCTTGGTTCACTGCAACCTCCGCCTCCCGGGTTCAAGCAATTCTCCTGCCCAGCCTCCCGAGTAGCAGGGACTACAGGCGCCCACTAGCACGCCTGGCTAATTTTTGTATTTTTAGTAGAGACAGGGTTTCACCATGTTGGCCAGACTGGTCTCAAACTCCTGAGTAACAATAAAGCAATCTGCCCACACGGCCTCCCAAAGTGCTGGGATTACAGGCGTGAGCCACCACACCTGGTTGCAAAGTACTTTATGTATAACTGGCACTCAGTATCTGTTTCTGGTTTGTTAATGTGTGCTCTTTCTGGTACATGGGTCAGAGCTCAGTTTCCTGATGTGGATTGACCTTATAATGTTTTGGGAGCTTAACATGTAAAGTTAATGAAAAAGATTCAATTTTGCAGACTTCTTTCAATTTTACTCCAAGAATACTGCTGTATGTTAACATTCCATGTATGATATTTCTTGTAGTGTTCTTGAGAAATTTCCTAAGGAGTTAATGAAGCTGGGTAATTGCCAGGATAGTATGAGATTAAAGCAAAACAAATGTGAGACTGCAAATGGAATGAACTGTGTAAGCTATATATTGCTATACTGGGATCAGATAGAGTAGTAATAATGCAAGAAATACATCCAAGCTTTATTCTGGCTAACTAGGGGGACCTATTTTTCGTTTTTAATAAAAGTCAAAAACAGTTTAAGATCATATATTATCTTTAAAAGGCTTAGTGTGGCTAAATTAGCATATTGCTTTTTACTTAAGTTAACATGCTCAAGGGCGTTGGTCTCTTCGGCTAAAAATACTCTTCTTTGCAATATAAAATAAAGTCCCTGGAATAAATTTATTTCTTTTTAACTTTTGTAGAGACGGGGCCACACTGTGTTGCACAGGCACCACACTGGCACAATAGCTCACTGCAGCCGCAATCTCCTGGGCTCAGGCGACCCTCCTGCCTCAGCCTCTTAAGTAGCTGGGAATATAGGCACATGCCACCACAACTGGTTAATTTATTCTTATTTTTTAGAGACAGGGTTTCATTCTGTCACCTAGGCTGGAGTGCACTGGCGTGATCATAGCTCGTTGTAACATTGAACTCCTGAGCTTAAGCAGTCCTCCCACCTCTCAGGCTCCCAAGTAGCTGGATTTACAGGTGTGAGACACCGTGCCCAGCCTGGAGTAGGTTTCTTTATTGAAAATTTGGTAAATGGAGAAAAGCTATTTCTTATGTGGTGATTCTATTCCAAGATTAGGGCAGGTGGTAAGGAATGGGTCAGTCAACTACAAGACCAAGGAGGGCTCCAGATTTCCCCCACTTGACACAGGTCACAAGACCTAGAGATAGTAGCTTTGCTGGCACTGCTCTGGATTGAAGAAGGGGAACACACTTGAATGTGTCTTGCTGTTTAAAGCATTTTATGAACTTCTGTCTTTAGACATTTCCAGAACTGAAACTGAACCACACGATTATTTTTATTATATCACATGAGCGATGATTTTCGTTTTATATTTTTCCCCTTTTCCTCCCATGAACCCCAAGCTTATTTAATAGGGTCATGTTGGGGAGGGCTCTGAAAAGGTTGCTTAGTTTTCCCTGGGTTCTGGCATCTGACACTTTTCTGAAAGAAACAAGTGGCGGATGAAGGGAAACAAACAAGAAGGTCCTATTCAGAGACCCTCAGCCTCATTATTAAAGCACACTTGTGCATTTGGATCAGCAGAGGTACGGTAAAAGTGTAGCCTGAGCCAACATGCATACCTGCAGGTGTGGCAACCTTGTCTAACGTCATCATCACAGACATCATCTGTGCCACTCTACTTTGAAATAGACACCACTTCAAGAGAAGCAGTGGAATTAGTAGTTTATAAACTCCCTACTTCCTGTCTGCTGCAGCTGTATGCCACTCTCCACTCACCTGGGCACTGCAGTGCAAAGGTAACTGATAATCAATAGCTTAGAGGGAGATTTGAAGGATTCTGAGCTGATGCTGGCAGCTTTTGAAAGGTGTCATGCTAAATATGATCTCCAGTACTCCATGGTATTTAATCCTCATAACTCTGTGAGTCTGGAATTTATTATCCTGCTTTTAAAGATGAGGAGACAAAAACCCAAAGTTTTGAACACAGGTGTCTCTCTGTCCAAAGCTCAGAATTTTTCAGCTACATAAAGGCTTGACTATGAAATTTGAATTTTCAGGCAGTTACACACAGTATAGAGATTTGGAGCCTAACAATGGTTTGAGACATGATATATATTTGGAACTCTTACTGATCAATCATCATTGTTTACAATAACACAATCCCTGAGGCTTGTCAATTTAAAGAACCAAGATTTATTTCGTACAGTTCTAGAGACTGAGAAGGCTAAGATCAAGGTGCCCACATCTGGCGGGAATCTTCCTGCCACATCATCTCGTGGTAGAAGGCAGAAGAGCGAGAAAGAGAATGTGCCTGAGCATAAAGGGGCTGAAACTTGCTTTTGTAACAAATCCTCTCTCAAGATAACCCACTCCTATGAACAGTAACCCATCTATGAGGGCAGTATGACCTAGTCACCAGTTATTAGGCTCCACCTCTCAATGCTATTGCATTTGGGATTAACTTTCTAACACATGTACTTTGGGAGACATATTCAAATCATAGCACTAATCATATATCATCTCATAAGAATTATCCTTTAAAATAAGTGAGATGGTTGGGTACCATGGCTCATGCCTGTAATCCCAGGACTTTTAGGAGGCAAAGGTGGGCAGATGGCTTGAGCCCAGGAGTTCAAGACCAGCCTAGGCAACATAGCAAAACCCTAGACTCTCCAAAAAATACAAAAATTAGCCAGGTGTGGTGGCGTGTGCCTGTGGCCCCAGCTATCGAGAGGCTGAGATAGGAGGATCCACCTGAGCCCAGCGAAGTTGAGGCCACAGTGAGCCTAGATCGCACCACTGCACCCCAGCCTGGGAGACAGAGCAAGACCCTGTCTCAAAAAAAAGTAAAATAGGTGAGAGAGACATGCCTCATATATAAACAACACAAATGGGAAATGAAGTGTTCTTAGAAAAACTGGAACTTTGGTTCATATTTTAAATTATTTCTCCCATGTTTGTTTTTCTTCCTGATATCATGACAGTATTTAAGAGCTCAGCTATTGAAGACGTAAGGCCGAGTCCCTAACGTTGTTGTTAGTGAGCTTCGTGTTGTCGAGTGAGTGAGCCTTCATTTCCCTTCTACAGAGTGAGGGAGTTAGCCCAGACCAGCTGTTTGTAAACACTGTGTTCTCAGGACCCCTTTACACTCAAGTCATTGACAGTCCCAGCCAGCTGTTCTTTATGTAAGTTATACCTGTGGATATTTACCCATATTAGAAATTAAAACAACTTTTCTAAAATATTGGTTTATCAATTTACTTTAAAAGAAACGTAAAGCCATTATATATTACATAAATAACATAAAACACGAATATTTTTACGAAAAATAACTACTTTTTTCAAAAAAAGTGAGAAGAATGACATTGTTTTGCCTGCTTGCAAATTCCTTTAATCTGGCATTCACTTTTCTGCTTCTTACATTTAGTCTATTGTGATGGGTTGTTTTTGGGGAGGTATATGAAAAAAATTTAGCCTCACCCAGGTATATGGTTGGAAAAAAGAGGATCTAACAGACTCCTTGAAAGAGTTTTGGGGTCACCCTGGAGCCCTCAGAACACACTTTAAGAACCGCTGGACTAAGAGGACCTTTAAAACCCAACCCAGAGAGGAATTGGGGAGGGATAACATGGGGAGAAATGCCAGATACGTGATGGGGAGGAAGGCAGCAAACCACACTGCCATGTATGTACCTATGCAACAATCTTGCATGTTCTTCACAGGCACCCCAAAACTTAAAACGCAATAATATATATATATATATATATATACACACATATATATATATACACACATATATATATACACACACACATATATATATATATATATATATATATACCCAACCCAGACTCTAATTCTGCCTGGCTTTGGAGAAGCCTCACTCAAGGTCTAGATCTGTTTCCTCATTCAGGAAAGACTTAATCTATATATCAGATGCTGGAAAATCAAAGCTAGATAGAACGTAGTCCCGGAAAGGGCTCATTGTCTAGTAGCAAAATAGTACAGAGCCTCCCACATGCCATTTACTGTACTTGATGCTTTTGTATAAATCATCTTATTTATAGACAATTGTATTTTAAAGCAGATATTATTGTCACTCTTTCATAAATGATGCAGCTGCCTTGGCAGAGAGAGATCCAGTAAATTATCTAAGATCACATCACACTGAGAGATGGGCCTCAGGTCTGACTCTAGGACTCTCCTCACAGCATATGCTGTTTTCATTATACCACATTTCTCCTCTCATCTGCAGAATAATGGAGATGGAAGAGTCTCCAAGGTTCCCTATGGTTACGATCATATAGTGCTACCATATCAGTGAGATAACTTATTCTCATAGCTATGAGAACATGCAGTTAGAATGTGTTCAAAAAAGGAGTACAGTATTATAAATGAATATCCTAATCACTTCCCCTAGAGTGAGATTAAAAATCTCTATTTTTACTATTTAGCTCTAAGATGAACAAGGACCAGCATTTCACCAGTCAGTGGTAAATACTGAAACTATCTACACCATGGTGGCTACTGTGTAGTATCGAAGGAAATGAAACATAGAAGTTCCATCCTCTAGAATTCTATAGTGTAGTTGGTGAGGTACTGGACAAGTAAGACCTAGATGCATAAATAGTGGCCCAACAAGGTGAAGACAAATGACAAGTGACAGGTGTTACAGATGGGCACTGCAGGAGTTTAAAAAGCAGGTGGTTCTTCTGGACTGCAGTGGTCAAGGAAAGCTGCTGGGCAAAACTATGTAACTCGAAATCCATGTTGTCCTCTGAGAGGGTCAGAATTGGATGGGTATAGTGAAGCAGGTGGCACGACCCAGGTGTGAGATACAGGAAAGGGGATGGGTCTCTCCAATCCAGAGTTGAAGCTGTCAAACCACAGGGCCCAAAGAACTGCAGGCTTATGTGTCAGAGGGAGGGGGCTATTTTTTTTTCCCCTCTCCTCTTGTTCCCTCACCATTTCTGCTTCCCTTCCTTTCCTCCATGGCTGGTCCCCTGCCTTTCTCGTCTCATTTTTTTGTTTCTGCTTGACCCTTTCTCTTTCCCTTCCTTTTGCTCCATAGCCCTTCCTGATCTTATGTAGAATGAGTGGGACAGTATCATTTTTATTGAATAAAAATGCTACATCCCATTGTCTTACCTTTGAAATTAGACATGTTAAGGCTTTTACAGACTTTTCCAGAGAGAACACAGACTGGACAAAGTTGGTGTCTGTTTTGTTTTGTTTTGTTTTGTTTTTTTACTTCAGTATGAACTTCTGTGCTCTTTTCTTAGACATGGTTGCTCTAAATTGAAAATTTTTTTTTTGCAACTCCACCAGTCCTTGTCTTAAAATCATTGAAATTTCAGTTCTCATAATTACTCAGAGGAATAACTGCTTTATCATTATTTTTCCCTGATGGCTTGTCTTTGTTTGTTTGTGCCACTCTTCACAAAGTACCTGAGACTTAGTAATGTATAAACAATAGAAATTTGTTTTCTTACAGTCCTAGAGGCTGAGAAGTCCAAGATGCAGGTGCCAGCAGGTTGAGTGTGTGGTGAGGGCTGCCATCTGCTTCCACGATGGCACTGTGTTGCTGCTTCTACCAGAGGAAAAGAACACCATGTCCTCACGTGGCAGAAGGGACAGAGGGCCACACTTACCCCCCTCAACCCTTTCATAAGGGCCCTGATCCCATCCGTGAGGGTTCTGTTCTCACTACTTGATCTCCTCCTACAGGAGGTGATTGTAGCAGGTTATTGAACGGTGAAGCCCAGGTCTCGCCTCTTACTGGCACATTGATAATTAGTGTCAATATATGGATTTTGAGGGACACACTGAGACTATACCACTGCTGTTCCTTTTCCTTGTTGCAGAAAGCATTGCTGTCAACTGGCCGCCCCCACCCCCTTTCCTTCCCTCTCACGTTCTGCCGCCCTCCAGCTCTTTGTACAGAGCATCACAGTGAAGGAGGGCTTGGATTGCACTCGCCTCTCTCTCACAAGGTTGCCAAGAGCCCAGTGCTCTACTCAACAATCAAAGGGACGGCTGTGCGTGGTGGTTCACACCTGTAATCCCAGCACTTTGGTAGGCCGCGGTGGGTGGATCACCTAAAGTCAGGAGTTTGAGACCAGCCTGGCCAACACGGTGAAACCCCATTTCCACTAAAAAAAAAAAAAAAAAAAAAAAATTAGCCAAGTATGGTGGCACATGCCTGTAATCCCATCTACTCGGAAGGCTGAGGCAGGAGAAGCACTTGAACCTGTGAGGCAAAGGTTGCAGTGAGCTGAGATTGCTCCACTGCACTCCAGCCTGGGTGACAGAGCAAGACTCCGTCTCAAAAAAAAAAAAATGGAATCATAGGGAGCTAACACTTTTAAGGTGTTGTCCTCAACACTTACTGCTTCTAAGCAATGAACACAAAAAAAACAACAAATCGTTTATCATTAAAGAGAAACTGTGCAGCTACTTAGTTCTGATTAGAGGACGTTCACAGAATTTTGAAGTAGAGGAGAAGGTTAGAAAATGTCACTTTTACCCCTCATCTATCTTGAAAAGGAATTTCACACAAGTGGATTAAGAGGATAAACATGTAGACTGTATGTTGAGTAATCGTTGTGTTCATGTCATTTTGTGTGCAGGTGTAGTGTGTGTTTCAGTGTTGATGTTTTATGGGAAACCAATGTTACTGCTGATATAGTGGCCTGGTGGCGTTACACTTACTTCACCCAGTAATGAATGATGCAGTAGTTCATAGTGTCCTGAACAAAATCTGCTTTGTGACAGATGTTGGGAATCAGTAATAAGAAAGGACACATGGCTAATCTCTAATAAATTAATTGAGTTGGACATCATCCTTCTTTTCTATTCAGGCAGATGATGTATCAGCTTTTAGATGGTTCAAATAGAAGAAACTACCTTTCCCACAGAATTGTGGCATCCAAAAATGTTTTCTAGTGTCTAATTTGATTAATGAATTTAATCATGTCTATGAGAACAGAGCCTCTGGGGCTTTAGCTGTTTTCCTCTTCCAAAGTAAAAAGAAAATATAGAAAGCAAGTGTGCTCACTTCATAGGATCACAAATTTCAAGATAGAAAAAGAAAATCCTATAAAGTGAGCACACCTGCTTTCTGCCATTCTTGTCCCCACCCTAACACATTGACACATCTGCTAAAATCACATCTGCCCATGTGAGCCGCTCTCTGCCTTTGCCTTAGAAGCACAATTGTGCACCCAGATTTTATCAGAGTAAATGTCCTTGTCTTACGCCATCCTGTGCCAGCTTCTGGTAACTAGAGTAATGAGACTTTTTGGTTTAGGAAGAATATGACTCCATGAGTTGCTGGTTAATACAAATCTTTTATTGTAGTAGGAAAAAGTGATTTGATTTCCTGTCACCCTTTACCCAAACAGTAGTCTGGTAACATTTCTAAATTAGCATTTAACTATTGAATTTTAAGAATGTGAACAAGTTATTAAGTAAGGGAATCCTACCTTTTTGCAGACCCATTTTATAAGTGAGGAAACAAACAGTAGTCATTTATTGAAAGTAAGCGGTGTCTTTACATTTATACCCAAAATGCCCCTGTAGGAAGCAGTAATAGCTCACCGAAGGTTTTCTGTCTTCTGTTTAACCATCTGAGATCTCCATACCATTAAATTTTCTGAAATTTAGTATTAAAATCTATAGCCTTGCCTACAAATATGAGGCTTGATAGTGAAAAAAATATTTCACTAGAGATTTTTTTTTCTTTTTGAGACAGTTTCTCACTCCTGTCATCCACGCTGGAGTGCAGTGGCACTATCATGGCTCACCGCATCCTCAGCTTCCTGGGCTCAGGTGATTCTCTCATCTCAGCCTCCTGGGTAGCTAGGGACTATAGGCACACACCACCACACCCTACTAATTTTTATATTATTAGTAGAGACGGGTTCTGCTGTGTTGCCCAGCTTGGTCTTGAACTCTTGGACTCAAGTGATCTGTCTGCCTCAGCCTCCCAAAGTGCTGGGATTACAGGCGTGAGCCACTATGCCTGGCATTGAGAATGTTGTTCTTCTGTATTCTTTCCATGGATGTAGCAACTCTGGCAATAAGGCTTAACTAGCATATATTAAGTGATCATGAGTCTCCAACCTTGCTATTGGGCATTTTAACCTTAACACAGCAGTTAGGAGACCAGAATCTGAGACCAGACTGCCTGGATTCAAATCCTAGCATGTTCTTTTCAGTAAGGTTTGACTATCTTTCCAAAATATTTCTTGGAATAAGCAAATTACTGTAGTCTAGTCAACACCTAGAACCTGTTCCTCTGTCAAAGCCATATATAAACTTTCTTACCAAAGCCTAGAATTTAACCATTTATTCTACTAAATCTTAAAATATCCAATGAATTTCTACTAGAATGGCCTCTGGTAGTAGCTCTTCTAGTAAGAACTCAGTGCCAGGCATATTAATGTATTTCTGTGTGCCAAGGCCTCCTAGTATCCATACAGATAATATCTGGTGAAGTATTGTTCATTTTTAATCTCCTGCAGTTTGCTCTGTATCTTCCTTACTTTAGTGTGTGGTGTCTAGACACACATCTCAGAAACAGATGTGCCTCACGTGATACAGTAAGCAGTCCTGAAAAGTTGCTTAGAAATCAGTTTTTTAAGTGAATTGTATTGGTACTGGCCTGCCTGGGGAAATTCACAGTTCAAGGAATACTCAGATTAAGCCTTTTGTCAAGCAAAACATTTTTGTAGTGTGGTTTATAACAGATACCCCCAATTTTAACTTTCTCTAAAATCTGAATTTTACAGTGGATAATGGCTACATGTTTTCTTTCCTGCACTAAAGACATATATCCTTGTACCCCAAAAAAACTGCTGACTATGTAAGTTATTTAAAAATCTACTGTATAAAGGAATGTTTTTAAGAATAGTATATGTAGAATTTATGGTTTAAAATTTTTTTTCCAGACTTTTAGGACTATCAGTGGTAAATTGCAGTCGCCATATGACAAGGCCCCTTCTAGATTTTTAGATTGTCACATGTTATTCTGATCTGTGTAACATGCATTAAAGTCAGTGGATATTGTGATGTTGAAGTCCACGGGCAGTTGTATGAAAACATGTCTTTTCTGGAACATCAACTGAGGTGATAAAATCCTGAATTAGCTTTTGACTATTATAGAATTGACCATGTAAAATTAAGAGAGAACAGATGAATGTTGTGGAGACCAATGGGACATTAGTCTCTCTAACACATTAATTCAGTGAGGCAGACCACAATGGGTGATTTCTAGACCTCCTGGCTGAATTCTACCCTGGTTATAAATAAACTATCCAAGTACTATAAAAATGAGCACGTGTCAGAACAGCTAGCAAAATCGTCCTTCTACACATATATCTTGTCAGTTAAGGAAAAATTAGTAAGACTTTGAAAAAAAATTAAAAACAGTAAACTGGAATAATTTGAATGTTCAAATTGGGGTCATTTTTATTCTAATTGAAGTTTGAAAGAAAAAAACCTGTTTTTCTGCAAGCTGTTTTTTAGGAATATAATAAGCCTGAGACACGGACCATCTGTTATACTGACCATGTAACAAGATGTTAGATTTATTTAGACACGATGCAGTTTGCAGTATCAGATGTAAGGTCTGGTCTTTCAGGTCAGCTGTGATTACATGTGTGCACCACACCAGTCAAGTTATTTAAACTATCTGTTGCAAGATTGACACTATTGCTGCCTACATTCTGACAGTGTAGCACACACACATTCCTAGAGGCGGTTTACTGAAGTAATAAATCGTATGTTAGCAAACATGTTTACTGAGAGGCCTCCTCTTGAGATTCCAGAGACTTCAACCATGACTGAGCAAAACAAAACAACCTTTGTTTCGTTTATATCTACAAAGAAAAGAACAGCTGAAAGTCTGTGAAATCTGTCAGATTTACCTGCTTGTGTTTGTTGCCAGGTATTTATTTATCACTCACATAATTGTGGACCTCTGCACCATAAAAAAATCAGTCATAGATATGCACCCCACTATCCAGAAGAGTACACAGACCTTCAGAATGATGAGAGCTATGTAGAGTTTAATTCAGGGGCTAACATGAAATATTTCAAAGGCTTCTTTTAGTTGTTCCTTCTTAAATAATGTCGTACACACCTAAAGATATTTAGTTGACAGGGTGTACTTTAGTGCAATGTTACCAAAAGATCTTACATTTAAAAATGTCATTGTTCTTTTCATTGGTTCCCATAGGTGGAAGAGTTGGGAACCTTTTGTGCTTTGGCATTTATAAAATCGGCCGATGTGAAATGATTACATTTATTAAATGTGAGTTCATGGAAAAAGAAAAGAGTGATAAAGGTAGTTCTATTTTCCTTCCCCTTTAAGGTACCGAAACTGTATCAGAAAGGTCTTTGAGGAACTGTTCCTGAGTGACTTTTTGAAGTCATGGTTTATTAAAGAATTTTTACCCCATATGCTTTTCCAAAAGCATTTAGCATAGCTTGCAATAAAAGCACAGATACAGTAAAACTAAAAGCCAATCAAGACACAAAAAGGCAAAAAGCAAGTAGCTAAAACAGAGAGTAAGATAGATATTTTGTATATTATAAAAGAAGAAAGAATGAAACACCTGAATACTAACAGAAGTTGCATTATTAAACACAATTATTAATTGCTCTCAAATAAAGTATAGGCCAGGTAGTGGGTCACGCCTGTAATCTCAGCACTTTGGGAGGCTGAGGGGAGCAGATCACCTGAGGTCAGTAGTTCAAGACAAGCCGGGCCAACATGGCAAAACCCTGTCTCTACTAAAAGTACAGATAGTGGGATGCACCTGTAATCCCAGCTACTTGGGAGGCTGAGGTGGGAGAATCTCTTGAACCAGGGAGGTGGAGGTTGCAGTGAGCCGAGATCATGCCACTGCACTCCAGCCTGGGTGACGGAGTGAGATTCCATCTCAAACAAACAAACAAACAAATAAATAAATAACAGGTAGGATCATGGGTTGTAGAGATTCTTGTTTTTCTAATATTCAAAACGTTTTTAGTTGTGATAAAAAATACACATAACAAAATTTGCCTTCTAACCCTTTTTACGTGTACAGTTCGGTAGTATTGTCACGTTGTTGTGCAACCCATCTCCAGAACTTTTTCATCTTGTAAAACTAAAACTGTACTCAGTAAACTAATTCTGCATTCCCACCTCCCTCCAGCCCCTGGTAACCACAATTTTACTTACTGTTGCTATGAGTGTGACTACTTTAGATAGCTCCTGTACATGAAATCATGCAGTATTTGTCTTTTTCTAACAGGCATATTTCATTTAGCATAATATGAAGGTTCATTCATGTTGTAGCATGTGTCAGAATTTTCTTTTTAAAGCTGAATAATATCCTATTGTCTACATATACCACATGCTTATCCATTTATCTGTCAATGAACTCTTGGGTTGCTTCCATCTTTTGCCTATTGTGAATAATGTTGCTATGAACAACAATTATCCCCTTGGTGGCCTGCTTTCACTTCATTAAGTAGAAGTTAGCTTTAAGAAAGAAGCTTTTTCCAGGCCTAAATTTCAAGGCCTATGTATCACATGAGTCTTAATAAGAATGATGAGTAACAAAAAATGGAAGTCATCTTCAAAAGCTGTCTTGCAAAGATGCAGAGATTTTCTACAAAGGGCTATTTCTTGGCAGAGTTCAGTGGAGACATAATGTTAAATAATATCTGTGAAATGCACTGCCTTGGAGGCCTGCCTCTGTGACTTCCTAGTGGTCTAGCTGAATTTCAGGGGTAACACCTGGGGAGACCATTAAGGAGCTGAATAGTAAGCATGCCCCTAAAACTAGCCACCTCAAAGGTGAACTCAGTGGAGCCCTTGACAAGATCAAGGCAACCTCAGAATAGAGGTTGCTGATGAGAACCTGGAATGGGTGGGAAATTCAAACTATCCCACAGGTTTAGACACTGGAAGATGGAAGAGCCTAGCTTGTGTTCTCACTGTAGTAGATGGCCACACATGAACTGTCCATGAAGGTGTTCAGACTCATACTTAGAGCTCCTGAGTTCTGCAGGCGCTCATAGCTGTAATGCTTTGTAGTTTGGGTGAATCAAATATCTACTTCTGTCAAAGTACAGCGTGAATATGATTCTATGATTACATTTAGTATGGGGCAATAATTTCTCAAATCAACTACCTCTAGAAGGACTTCTGGATACCCAAGTGGTAAGCCAGTACTTACAAAACTTGAGTGTTCCTTCTGACAGGCATTGGCTAATGGGTTCAAAGGACTAGTCTCATAATGTGAAATAGGGCAACACAGTTGACATATAATGATGGCAAGATAGCATGGGTGGGTCCTGTAGATGAAACAGTTGCTCAGGTTGTTTAGGTGCTAAGTTAAAAGCAGGCAGCCAGCACCCAAGTCATTTAAATTGTGAATGCTCTACCCACACTCTGATTTTAATGGGCTTTTTCTAATTCTCACTATTATTATGTGAATTAAACCCCATTTCTAACCCCAAATTCTCTCCAAAGCAAGGAAAAAAATATTGTCTAACTCTCATTATTCCCTTTAGTCCCAAGTGAATAAGATTTGGAGAAGTTAGATAATTTTAACGTAATATTTAAAAACTATTTCCAAATGATCATATGATTTTAGCTTAGTATAATGAATGTTCTAAGAGAAGACCAGATGAAGTTATAGTTACAAATAAAATTGGTTTCCTCATTTGAGAAAATTTCAAGTTTACAATAAACTATTGAAGTGTTTTTTAAAAAATATTTTGGAACTCTTGTTATCATAGGTTTTAACCCAGCCTCCTTAGAATTGGAACTGGGTCTCTAGACCCACTTTGGCTGCTATGTTTATTTATCCACAAGTAAAGTTTTTATTCTGTTCCTGCAAATAAGAAGATATTTAGAAATAGCTGACATATGCAAGAATATTAATACTCACGGTTCTTAAGTAGAGACTAGCAGCCGTCGTTATTCAGGTCTGATGTTCACTATACAGCTGTTTTCTACATCAGTAATCTGTTACCACATTTGTATTAGTCCACTTTCAAGGGTGACTTTTGATCATGCATCTACTTTTATTTTACAGAAGCATTATACAAGCTTGTTTCTCTTTCCCAAAGTAGTCAGTATATTTTTACATTATTCTGTTCAAAATGAGCTAAACTTACATGAATAAAAAGCATGTAGCAAAGAGTATATTCTGTGAAGCGATATTGCAAAACTAATAGCAATGTCACGCCAAAAATATTGTCCTAGTTTCAACTTCCTTGGATGTACATTTCTATACAATTAATTGTGCAAAAAATTGCACAATTAATTGTACAAAAAATGTGCAAAAATGATGTGATACAAAATGCATTTTCAAGACGGCCTATGTTCTTGAAATTTCAAGCTATATTGAGTGCTCAGTACTCTTCATTTAGAGAGTTCAATTTCATGCAATGGAAACAGCAATGGAATTTGAAAACACAAAATCTTAACCACATAATGGGGAGCAAAGAATAAACAAATGAGTGACTATAATAACAAAACATCAGAGGTACTGAATAGAGTTGTATGACTCCGGAAAAAAGAGCTAAAAATGATTACTCAGGCTGGCATACGGAGAAAGTAAAGGGCATGAGTTTTGTAGTAAAAAACCTGGGTTTGGATCCTGGCTTCACATGTACCTAAAATTCCTTACGGTGAACATGAGAATAATTCCTCACTCGGCATTGTGAGATTTAGCAAGAAGAAGTTTAGCTCTGGTGTATGGATGGGCAATTCATAAATGATAGCTGTGGAGACTGTAGAGGTTGTTCAGTTACTACCTCACAAGGACTTAAAGAGAGATGCTGTTCATACTGAAGTAGCAAAAAGATGCTTTCTTTAGGTGTATTGTCACACATGAATGTTGTAATCTGTTTTCAAGTGGAATCTGAGGTCTCTCTTTAACCTTTAATCTGTGTGTGAATGTTTTGTTAACACATCTGATGACAGAAACACTCTGACATGGAGGTGTTCTCATGTTCTACTCTCGGCAAGTTATTTCTACCTTCTGAAAATCTACATTATCTCTAGTTTTTCCCTAGATTTACCATCTTCTATATAGAAATAATTTGAAATAATAACATAATATTGTTTTCCTGAAAACTCATTGTAAGACTTTGACTCTTTTCTTGGTTTGTTCCAACCAAAATGATCATTGGTCTCTCAGGAAGCATTGTATTCTCTCCATGATTTCCAAATAAAACTAACGTGTGAAGGATTTCATAATTTAAGAACCTCCATATAATTCGTTCATACATCCCTGCAAGATTGGAATTTTTATTAGTATTCCAATTTTATATGTAATACGCCTGAGATCGTGGATGCTACACGATTACCAGATCACAAAGCCAGCATGCTGAAAGGCTGATGGGCTGTGCACCTCTAGGACCTGTTAGGGCAAAGCCAGGGATGCCCCCTTAAGGAATCAAATGCATGTGAGGACACTTTTCAAACCACACAGTATGAAATGTATGTTGTGTTATGCTCCACAGACATCCTGATCTTCCAACTTGCTTTACCCGTGTCACAATCTAAATCAGTCTCTCTTCTCTCTCTCTCTCAAAAATTTTGTAGAACTTCCTAAATGCAATTTCTGATTTTGTGGCCACTTGATAATCTTACTTTTTATAGGTTACCAGTATTCCTTTTCCTTAATCATCATCATCATATGCAAATCTATATGTTTTCATTTCATAGCCTTTAACTGTTCTCTTTGCTTTTTTCCTTTCTTTTTTCTCTCTCATTCATTCATGAGAAATACTTAGCAAAGACTGACACATAGAACTTGTCTATTATATTCTTTTTGACATTTAAAGAAGTTAGTCAGACATAGATCTTGCCTTTAAGAAGTTTGCAGTTACCAATCAAAATGATGGAACTAAACTGAGATTTTTTAATTTTTTATTTTTTGGTTCTAAACACACAAAAATCCTGCATTTAAAAAAGTTTTAAATATATAGCCAAGCTCAAAAGAAAATTTTTTAAAAGGTGCAAAAACAGGAAATTCATAGCCAGGGTGTTTTAAGGCAGAACTTATGCCACAGATGGCCCACAGACTATTCAATGCAGATACGTGCTTTAGGAATGGGTATTAGAACACAAACAGGGAAAGGTGACAAGAAGTTAGACTCCAGCAAGGCCAGCGCCTGAAATAGAGCCCCCTGCATGAATCCAGGGCTTGGCAAAGATTTCACTCTCTGCTAACAAAGACAATAAAACTAAACCAACAGCCAGTATGGCAAGGAAGCTGAAAGAAATAAGAAACACAAACCTGCACCACATCAAGTGTGGAGTCTAAATTTAAACTACATGAGTCTTGCAAAAAGTGTTTAAGCTGAGAAATTAGCATAAAAACTGCTCCAGAACAAGTAAAATGCTTATAGCCATGACAATTGCAAATGCTAAAACTCCGTAGAGTCCCATCCAGAAGCCAGAACCCATGGGATTCACCCAGAAGACAATACCTGCCAAAACTATATGTTAGATACGCATTTTAGCAACCTAAAATTGAATAAAACGTCTGAAAGAAACTATAAAATAAACATGTTTAATATCTAGATATGTAAAGGAAAAATATGGGAAATCATAGAAATGTTTGAGAGAGAATTAAATAGAGCATGTTTTAGCTCCTCAACATGAAAAATACTGCCATTAAAATTAAAACACTATAGATATTAAGCAGTAGATTATATGGAAAATAGATCTGAGAAGATCACCCAGGAATGCAGTACAGAGAGATAAAAAGCGAGAAAATATGAGAGAGAGGCTAATGTGGAAGACACAAGAAGGTCCAACATACTGTTAATTGGAGTTTAAAAAAGAAAAATAAGAGAAACAGGTTAGAGATGATACTTGAAGGGGGACAATGGCTAAAAGCATTTTAGAACTGAAGGAATACTTACATATGCAAGTTGAATAAGGACACTGAGTCCTGAACAGGAGAAATAAAAATCAGTCTGCACCTCAGTACATCATAATGAAACTGCAGGCATCATATATGTGGAGAAAAATTTTTAAATCTACCAAAGAGAAAAATGCAGTGGAGAAAAAATTTTTAAAGCTACCAAAGAGAAAAATGCAGGCTACCTTCAGGAGAATGACAATTAGACTAACAGAAAATTCCCCAAAAGCAACAATTAAGGCCCAAGTACAGTCAAATGCTATTTGCAAAGTACTGTGTTAAATCACCTTTCAAGCTAGAAATCTATAGCTTTTTAAACTATCATCCAGGAAGGAAGGTAAAATAAAGACATTTTCAGACAAACTGAGACCAAAAGACATAAACTTTTTTTTTTTTTTTTTTTTTTTTTTGAGACAAGAGTCTCACTCTGTCACCTAGGCAGGAGTTCAGTACAATTTCGGCTCACTACAACCGCCACCTTCCAGTTCAAGTAATTCTTCCACCGCAACCTCCCAAGTAGCTGGAATTATAGGCACCTGCCATCATGCCTGTAATACAATAATTTTTGTATTTTTGTAGAGATGGGGTTTCACCATTTTTGCCAAGCTGGTCTTGAACACCTGACCTCAGGTGATCCACCCACCTCGGCCTCACAAAGTGCTGGGATTACGGGCATGAGCCACCACACCCAGCTCCTAAACATTCATCAACTAATCACTGCTGAAAGAATTACTAAAATACATTCTTCAGTAAGTAAGAAATTGAACTCATGAGTGAAGTGCAAGAAGTGAGGGTAGTCACAGAAACACTGGGAAAATCTAAGCAGACCTGGAGTGTGTGCATCTGAGAGAAACTACATTTAACAATGATAACTTAAGGTGTAAAAACAGAATGCACAGCTTTTAAATCCAGTAGAGCCATAAGAGAGGGGGGTTAAAAAGCTAGATCAATCCAATAAAAGGAAGAGAAAGAGAAAGGAGGGAAAGAGGAAGGAAAGTAAGTTAAAACAGTAGAGAACATCCAAACTTGTCAGTAATCGTGATAAATAAAAACAGATTAAACTGAGTTATTAAAATACAGAGACTCTCAGATTTTTAATCCCGCCTTTTGTGTTTATAAGGTATGTGTGAAATATAATTACATGGGAAGTTTGAAACTAAGGATCAAAAGAAAGGTGGATGGCACACCTGGCAAGTTCCACAGCGAGCAAGAAAAAGAAGCAGAAAGAAAATGTGAAGATCAGACAACATTTTTAAGTCAAATTATTTAGGAATAAAAATGGTGTTACTCAGTGCGAGAAGGAAAAAAATGGGTGAAATTGGTAAAGATACGAAGAGTCAAATCACCAAAGAAGACACCCAAATGATGAGTAAACATTTGAAAAAAAATGTTGAACCTACTGTTGATGATGGAAATGGAAACAAAAGCAACCATGCGTTACCCATTCAACCTCCCATCAGATGGGAAAAAAATGAAATTGGATAATGGCAAGCATTGGTGGGGATGTGGAGTAAGGGTACACTCATGCCCCGCTGGTGGGAATGAAAGCAGGAAACATGCACCCATCTATGACTCAGCAGTTCTCTTTTCATTCTATGTCCTATAGAAATGACAAGGATATTCCTCGGGCATCATTTGTGTTAACAGTAAAGACCAAACAACCCAGGTGTCCATCGGTAGTGGAATGGATAAGTAAATTGTGGTACATTCAAACAAATGAAGCTCAAAACAGTTAAAATGAATTAATTTAGTTACCTGTATCAAAAGTTACTGTTGAATAAAAATAAGTTGCAGAAGGATGTGCATATCTAATGTCAATTTTACATAAAACAAAGCAGTACTGTATGCTGTTTTTATAGATACATACATGTGTAGTGCAATACACACATCTGAGAGGAAATGATAATCACCCAGACTGGGTGGTTCCCTTATTGAAAGAGGAAGAGACGGATGGGATCCGGGAAGAAGACAGAGTGGGCCTTAATTCTGCCATGTTTAATTTTTAAAAATCTGATGCACATATGGCAAAAATAGTAGCATTTGTTTATATTGTTAATTCTGGACGGTAGATCCAGAAGCTCCTGCTATTAGCATGTGTGTGTTTAAAATATTTCCTTGATTTAAAATGGCTTCTAGTTTATTAGGAGGAGAGGAAAGACATATAATCAGAGAACATGTGCCATGTTTCATTATGGGTTCCTTATAACTGGCATTCAGAGTTCAGATGCAAGAGATTTTGGCCAATTGACGGGAGCCCAAGAATGCATCCTAGAAGACAGATCCCCACATTGCTGTTCTGTGGACGTCTCCTGCTTTCAGTCACCCTTGGAAATGGATCCGCTATCCAGACCTCGTTTTCTATTTCTTTGGCCTTTGTCCTTTCCCATTGTTAACCAATACTGTCTCTTTATTTTATTTTATTTTATTTTATTTTTTTTGAGATGGAGTCTTGCTCTGTCATCAAGGCTGGAGTGCAGTGGTGCAATCATGGCTCACTGCAACCTCTGCCTCCTGAGTTTGGGTGATTCTCCTGCCTCAGCCTCCCAAGTAGCTGAGACTACAGGCACTGGCTACCATGCCTGGCTAATTTTTGTATTTTTTTTAGTAGAGATCGGGCTTCACCATATTGGCTAGGCTGGTCTTGAACTCCTGACCTTGTGATCCGCCCACGTTGGCCTCCCAAAGTGCTGGGATTTACAGGCATGAGCCACCACAGCCTGCCCTTTCACTTTTTACAGTCTGGTCACTATGAACCAGTATTACTCAGGGTCTTAAAAAAGGTTTATTACTTTGAGGAAAAACATCTAAAAAAAAAAATACAGTGATGCCTTGCTTACTTCTCAAGCAAAGATAAAATGATGACTTCTGTTGTTATATAATATGGATTTTTATGGAAACATTTGGATAGTGATGTGAGGGGATTGTTGGTTGTGTGTGTGTGTGGAAGTATTTGTATATGTTGTGCCAAACCCCCAAGTCATTTTTTCTCTTTATCAGAGAGATTCCATTTGGCTTTCTCACCTTTTAAAGTATTTTTTAAATTTCCCTTTTAAAACATGTTGCTATATATAGTTAATAACATGTTCCATGACCCTTATAAGGAAGGCCCAGGCAGAAATCAGATTGGTCATCCCCATCCTGTGTTCATCGCATCTAGCCCAGTCCTTTCCAAATACTAAGTACTGGATATCTTCGCTGAAAAGGAATGAGAGTCTGTGGGCTTTGCCCCAGATCACGGCAGCTTCTCCACTCTGTGGATGGTCTCACTATAACACACTATAATCCTAATCAGTCAGTATTAGTCTTGACATAAAATGAAATCATGGCACACTTTGAAAAGAGTTGGTTTCAGTGCTCCTGACACATTCTCACAGGCTACAAGTAAACAACCCAGCAGTATTGATCTAGAAGCAATTTACCAATCACTGTGAAAGGCATCTAACTTGTCTTTAAAATACACATCTGCTCCATGTTGAAGCCAGAAGGAGAATTCTGACTCAGATCTCTTATTAAGCTGCCTCAGGCTGCCAGTCTGGGTTTGATAATAATCTTGCATTCTCAGACATTTTCTTCTTTTCCTTTGCAGAGAGAAGATGCATCAGTCTGCCATGTATGAACTATGCCAGGGGATGCACCAAATTAGCCTTCAGTTCGTTCGACTGCAGCTCACCTTTGAAGAATACACTATCATGAAAGTTTTGCTCCTACTGAGCACAGGTAAAATGATGCCCATCCTGGTACTTTTTCTGTATTATCAGATCATCTTCCCTATAGGGCAGTAGCCCATTTATTGTGTTCAGGTAGTCAGTACCAAAAACAAAACCAAACAAAAAAACACATTGAAGAAAAGAGAAGAAGGCTTTGACCTTTGATAAACTAAGTTACTTACAAAGTATGAAGCTTTGGGCATGTGAAAGAGCATATCCTGCTATTCCTTCATCCATCCAACCCCTCAATGTTTATAAAGTGCCTGTTATGTGTATGGCAGGATTGGGCAATTCAGGAAACACACGGGTTAATGAAGCACAGTCTTTATCCTCATGGAGTTTATACTGTAAGAAAAGTTCAAAGATTTTTTTTTGAGGTGGAGTCTTACTCTGTTGCCCAGGCCAGAGTGCAGTGGCATGATCTCGGCTCTTTGCAACCTCCATCTCCTGGGTTCAAACAATTCTCCTGTGTCAGCCTCTCAAGTAGCTCGGATTACAGGCATG